>CM074804.1:3765164-3788387 GCA_037447605.1 Zygnema circumcarinatum
GTGTTATAAGAATCCAAAGCAGCGGGCAGCCGCGGACTGTATGCTGCAACTGACATGCCATTACCGCCCTTCGGCAAGGCTATCAGTCTTCTCAGACCAGTCATCCCACGCTGCTTACCGCAGCCCCCTCTTGTCCTTTTCATGGCTGCTATCACAAGACGCTCTTCTCCCATGCATCAGGGAGGTCCTGCTCACATTCACATAGACAGACGTTTGCACGAGGAGTGCATCAGCTACAACGGTGTCCAGGGAACAAGTTCAGCAAGGTGCTGCAAATTGCGCGGAGCGCACATATCGCGACAATGGCCTGTACCCTGCTGGTATTGTGCCTTCCTGAGGTAGCCAAGAAGTGTGTTTGCGGAACTGCATTACCTCTAGTACTGGGTAGCAAACGAAAGGAAGAGTCTTAGCAGATTAAGCGCAGAGGTCGTGCATTCTTCTCTACATTGTTTTCCGAAAAAAATTTAGTCTGATGCAGCTCCCTCCCAAAACTATGCCCACGCGGCTGCCAACACCGAAAATTCGTCCACTCCTACAGCTATCCTCGACCCAGCATTGCATTCGAGGCCACCAGTCCTCTGCATTGACTAAACCTTGCAAGTCCAAGGAACCTGCAACAAATCGCCCACCTTATCAAGAACGACGTGCGTTCTCCCGCACTTCTCCCTGTGCAAGCTCTTTCGGCCTCCAAACAACCCCTCAAGCGCGCACTTCACTCCAGTAGCGAAGCAACAAAGTCTTCGACTATCTCAACTCCACTCACTCTCTCACTCCTCCTCCTGGCGCTCTGTCTCTCTCCGCCTCCCTCCCTCCCAGCAGAAGCACGAGAGACGAGCAGCAGGCGGCAGCCCCTATGCGGCCATGGCGGGCAGCGGGTCGTCCCAAGGCTTGCTTCGCATGCCGCAGGGCCCCGCCGCAACCCGCCCCTCCATGGCCTTCCGGCCTCGCCCCGCCCCGCCCGCCCGGGCCGCCGGGAAGCCCTCGCGGCCCGCCACGTGGCCCGCGCCCCCCGCAGGAGGTAGCCGTTGCCGTCTCCCTCCTAGGGATGGATTAGTTACGATTATATATTATATATTATATATTATATTATACAACTGTGACGAATAGATAACGGCTGATATATATTAATTTACAACGCCTTTACAACATGTACGGTCGTACGGTCGTAAGACTGTACGGTATTATGCGGCCCGAGCACGAGCAGACAGAGAAAACCAGCGAACGCATTTCGCAACGCCAACGCCAAAACGACCTAATTTTGGTATGGTACGACCGTACGACCGTACTCGTACGGTCGTACGGTCGTTAGTTGTTCAAAACGAGTGGGTATAATATATGTAATAAAGTGTTTTAGTTTGTAATATATTACTAATTTTAAACCCGTTGTAAATTATATAATATATTCGGAATTTATAACGCGGGCCATCCCTACTCCGTGCGGGAGGTCTCGTCACGTCATGTCACGTCATGCACGTTTTGTCACGTCACGTCAAGCCTGCCGCCGACCGCCTTCACTCAGCCCTGACGCTCGGCCATGCCGTACAGCGGCAGCGGCCAGGGCGGCCGTCCGATCACGCGGGCGGGGCCGCCTGCCCGCGGGGGGAGGACCGTTGGGCGCACCGACTGACGGAGGAGCGTCTTCGACCGTCCGATCGTCGGGTTTGGCCTTCGAGACACTGCGCGCTGAACCGTCGATTCATTCGCTTAGCTTCACTCGCGGAGGTCGGTACGCGGTGGCCGTGTCGGTGGCCGTGTCGGTGGCCGTGTCGGTGGCCGTGTCGGTGGTGGCGGGCTCGCAAGTTGCGATGTTACCTTAGAACGCAGTGTCGTGGACCGTTCTACCGTTAATTTGAACTACTGTATGGAACAATTGATGATTTTAGCCGGTCAAGTAAAAAACTATTCGTAATCGGAGTTCAATAAAAAATATTAGGGGGAGTCAGACCTTGACCAGCGCCAAACCAATTCCGCGAGCCCGTCGGGCCAATTCCGCGTTGTACGGCAGGCCTTTTTCGCCAAATGTGGACGTTCGGCAGGCTCGGGCGCCGAGCCTGTATCTCATTTTTGTAACCTATTTCGAGGTACGGACGGGACAGACAGGTTCGGGGGGAGCCGCGGTTTCCGACCGATTTCTGCAATCGAAATCAATACCTTTCCGCCGGCGGAATCTTTCAATTCCGCGGGCGATGGTCAAGAGCTGACTCCCCCTATTGTACTGTTTCCGCTGTAGGTTTCTGTTTTGTGAATGCTATTCGAAGCCAGTTGAATATTGAACATTTAATTTTCGGTCATGTTCAGTTTCAATTTACTTTGACATCCACCAATCAACAATGAGATCTTGACAATCGCAAAGCGCAAAGCGCAAAGCGTTAAATTTTGCCCCGTTGCCGCTTTCGCAAATACGAATATCGTTGATCTGGCAAAAAGTCGTACGGCAAAAATTGGGCCGGAGTTGAGCAAATCTCGCAGATTGCCTGAATCATACGTGGCAAAAAGTGAAATCCACACGTGTCGCCGAGCAGATTGAGGCCGGGGTTTAGCGCGATGGTTAACGTCCTGTGGAACCGCACACGGTTTCGGGTTCTATTATGGGGAGTCAGACATTGACCATGGCCAAATCAATTAAGCAATACTGTCGGGCAAACTAAGCATTAGGGGGAGTCAGACTTAGACCAGCGCCAAATCAATTCAGAAAGCCCCCGGCCCTAATTCCGCGTTGTACGGCAGCCCAATTCCGCGAAAAGTGGACGTTCGACAGGCTCGGGCGTCACGAATTCCAGAGAGCAATTATTTTGGGAGAACTATATACCGCCCCCCTTTTTTGGTTATCCCACCACTGTTTTTTTGAAATCCGACCCTCCCATTTCGGCTATTCTGCCCCCCTCCCCCATTTTGGATATTTCGGGAGGAGATCGCCCCCCTGTTTTGAATATTTCTTTCCCGCCCCTCCCGTCCTCTCCCCGCCCCTCCCCTGCCCTCCCCCTCCCCTTCCCTCCCCTCCCCTCCCCTCCCCTCCCCTGCCCACCCCTCCACTCCCCTCCCCTTCCGGATCCCGACCCGGAATTCGTACACGAAACTTTTACTTTTAGTATACTAAATTCGGGAATTTAATACGCGATGGCCAATGTCTGACTCCGCCTATTAGGGAGACGGCCGGCGCCCAAGTCAGGTTCGGGGTCAGGGTTCTGACCGAAAATGAAAATTGGTCCAATGTTGAGCAAGCACGAGGCGCCGAGCATTGACGGCCTCTATGGCAGGGAGATCAATGCCAACCCTTTCTCCTCGGTTGAAAGGGAGGGGTTAGGTCTAGGCTCAGAGAGGGAGAGAGGGAGGGAGGGAGGCAGAGGGGTTTTATGAGCGAGGTGTGTTTTCGGCTTGAGATGCCCCAGAAGCGACTTCGGTTGAAAGCATCCCGATAGTCATTTATGTTGTCAAGTAAAGTTCTGGCAGATGGGTGTCTTATGTGCGATGGCTCCGTTGATTTTGCGGGAATTATAGTGCTGATGACAAAGGCCAATTGGTTCCAAAACCACAGACAGCAAATGTTGGACTACAAACCCCATTTTCATTTTCGACCTGTGAAAAGTTGTCGCACCGTGCCATGCGGCAATAATTCTATGTATGCACGCGGATGACGTAAGGAAACGTTAACGAGGTTGAAAAAGCTTACGCATGAGAATGCGGCGTTAAGGGAAAACCAGGTTTTAAGAGGATTCATTCAGACATCTGACTACGCATTTTTTCTCAATTGTGTTTTCTGACTAAACTACAGTACTGCTTGCTATGACAATCTTTGGTACAAGGTCGCTGGCCCACGCTTTTTTTTGACGATTCAGACCTTCCCTCTGGCTCAATGTCACTTGACAACGTGGCAGGAATGCACAGATATGCAAATTGCCTCAGTTACAAGGGGTCACTGAAGTTTCGATAAAGACACTTTGTCACTCATGTCACGGTTCATTGGTTGCCAATGCATTTTCTTGCCTCATGGCAAGAGCTGGGGGTTGGGTTGCCCCCACAAGAAAGGGGGCAATGTTAACCCCCACTTCTGACACCTGCACCCATGCAGATGCATAAAACGGGGAAGGACTACGGTTTATGGAGTGCAAACCTTAAACCTTAAACCGTCCCTTTGTGTGCGTTACGATCAGCAAAACGTCAGCACCTTTACATGCTTTCAAATATATAGGCAGCACCTGTAATGCCCAGTTGTCCCATCAATGAAAGCGGCTGCCATACGGCTTAGAAGTGACTTCGAATCTTTCGGGAACATCCCAACCAAAGCCATGCACACTTGCGCTCTACCCTTGCACTGGGAAAAAAGGGATATGTACATTCACAATCTCGTTCCTACTGGTCAACACATATCCACTGCACACCCAGTAAGACGAGAAAAATCCCAGTAAATATATGTTGCCCTGCACGTACATCAGCCCACTTGGGACTCCACCAATAGATTGGTCGCAAGCGTCACATCATTCCGTGATTGAGCCAAAGCCCGGAGGGCTGCATTTCTATCAAAGCCCATAGCTTCTAAGGTTGCCACTGCTTCCTCAGGCGGGGGATTGATCTGAGGGGCCAGCGGTGGAGCGGAGGCAGCAAAGCGATTCTGCAGCAAGAAGAGGACGCAAATGCCCGAGTTAAATTATCAGAACATAAAGTAAATGCCAAAGACAGATGAGGGATACATCGGGCTCTGAACATCGTCACTACTGTGGGGAGAGCTCAAACTCAATGGTCCAGTATGATCGATGCAATTGTAATTTTCGCCCAAGCCCATTGACGTTACTCTCATGCGTCTCAGACTATATGGTCGAAAGGGTCAAGTAAGCAATCCATGGTCCACATTCTCACTATTTCTCAATGCTTATGTTAGGAAAAGTTAGCACGAATCCCTTACTTGACCACCGAAAAAGGGGGGGTTCGGAGGAAGGCCTTCGCCTCCCAACAGATGGTCTTGAAAGCCCTGCGATGCACTCTGATTGCCAGAACCCCATACACCAAGTAAAATGCGTAAGCTTAATAACCCAATGGCAAAGTTGGAGAAAACCAAGCGTCAAGTTCGACTCGGCATAATCTCTAACTTAGCGAGATACAGCAGAGACACAACCCTTGAAACAAAGTTCACGCAGGCTATTGTCCATAAACGTTGTTCCTGACACTAGTGTGGGGATCGACCGCTGTAAAAAAAAATTAAGAATCTATTGCACAGTTATGCAGGTACGATACAGAAAAAACAATCCCCATTCTGTTTACACAGTACCCCAGGACAAGACTTGCTATCACGACCATAAAGGCAAACGCGTCTGCTCCTCCAGCCTCACTCTGTCAGTCAACAAAGCATCACAACTTGAAACGGCTGAATACTGGACAGCCTAAAGCTCCAGGCCGTCATGAAATTTATAAAGCTGCAGGTATGAAAAAATACAAACGGGAAAGTGGGAGGCATACAGGAGGACGTCCAGCAGCACTCCCCCCAGATCGCGCCCCAGCAGAACGCGCTGCTGAGGCATTAGGGCTCCTTGAAAGCAGTGGGGCAAACAGGCGTCCAGCAGTTGAAGCAACATATTCAGGAAACTGAAAGAGCTCCAACACATCCCGAAAGGCGTGAATAGTGTCAAAAGAGAAGCAGTTAGTTTCCTGCTTAAAAAAAAAGTGCTGCCAGAAGCCCTTTGCAGGTGAATATTGAGCGAATACGAGGAAGAAGTGATGGAACTCCTCCTCGATGTCTGGGGTGCTGGAAGCAATGAGTACGGCATTCTAAAGCGTACATTGTCAGGGTTAAAAGCTGTTCCTTACGGCTCGCTATATTTCGTTCAGAGGCTTTCTGAACGACAACTACTGCCAACCACGTAAGGGCTCTATGGGAGAAATTAAAGTGGATGGCATAACCCGCTGCATGCACCTTCACTACAGCTCCTCATAAGTGGGGCAGTTGTCACTTTCCAAATTTCAACACTGAAAGTACAACCTTACGACACTGACAGATGCGGCATCAATAACTGTCATAAGCGGAAATTTTTCATGCCTGCTTCATTGCAGTTCTTAAGCCCACCTTCAATCTTCGTACTTTGAGTACATTGGCTCGATACAAGACCCCCGCCAATATTCCAGCGATTCCAGGTACTATAGACTGCTTCCAAGATGAGAGCAAGAGCTGGCTTGCGTTCCCGACATAAAAAAAAGCAATAAGGCTTGTCAGAAGAGAGACAGACTTTGCTGGCAGGTTGCAGTACACTGCCGACTGCTCGACGTCGAGCTCAATACCACAGGCACGCTCATGAATCATGGAATGAAGAAAGAGGAGAGGGGGCTGATGAGAGGCGGAATTAACTCTAAATTAATTGCGCACACAAAAGTGTGCGGCAAGCTTACCTGAAGGCCTGCCAGATACACAAAAGACTTGTCCGAAAGTTGAACTGTAAAGACTGTGAATCGTGTTGATACAGGGATGTCGAAGTAGAATGGGACAAAGGAGGCAAAAATCAACCCATATGGTCCTGGTGCTAAGACTAACTTGTTGTCTACTTCTGCATCCGTCCACAAACCATGAAGTTCCTTTAAATTTGAAACAACAAAGTAATGAGAAAAAAAACTTGTCTTATTTTAATTGATCAAACAATGGGCACTCAATATGCAGATCGGCAACCTAAAATACTATGTGCCCGTCCAATGCCCCTTGAATTTACTGAATGGCATGCCACGAAACACGAGAGCATCCGAGCAGTGCCGAGCTGTGACCATCTTCATATGGAATCAAAATTGCCAGCCTTGCTGAATGTGTAGAACAGCACCTCGCAATAGGAGGAGGGCTCCAATTTGGAGAAGCGCTGAGATGAGCGTAGAAAATAGTGCAAACACCTGTCAGGTAGTTCAATGCCGAAATAGAATCAGTTCCAGACCTGTGTATTGAACAACTCATGTAAGCCGCCCCGATAAAAACCTTTCCCGCGAACTTTGACCAAGGTTCCTAAAACGTAATCAGCAAGTAACATGAGGGAGCTGTTGAGCTTACTGCATACTTGTTGGAGCCAACTTGTCGCTCAAACACTCGAAAGAAATAGACCAGATAAAGGCCAAAGATAACCTCTGGAGTTGACCTAAAGACAATGCTTGAGGATACCACTCGCCAGAACTCATGTCTGTCAACCAAGGCCTGCCCTCGTGAACTCGCTACAGTTAGTTTCAGAAATAGCTTGCGTCAACCGTGCGTTTGTCGGATGAGCCTCCATTAAATGAATATGGTAAAAGAACAATGCAAAGTTCACTTGCGAGGCCAGCAGACCAAGTGGTCAGACAGACGAACAGGATGCTTGTACGCACTTCGTATGAAAGGCTGCAAAGGTTGGCTGCTCCTCTTGATCCAGCAAGGAAAGAAAGCAGCGCAGAAGAGATAACAACTCCCTTTGTTACAGGAGCATTATCTGCAAAGGAGTGAAATATTGTGAAATGTGAAACTGTACTAGCTGTAAATGTGAGAAAAGAGTTGACAGCAGAAGTAGGACCTCAAAATGTATTGCAATTTGCAACTTCAGAATAAGTCGCGCAGAATCGCAGACCCTACTGTAACAACTTGACACGAACGAGCGAAACCAAAGAAGGTAGTCTCCGTCCTTTCAACCAGTGAGACAATCCACTTACAAAATCCTGAGAGTCCAGAGTTCATCTTTGGAAAGATGAAGTATCACAGCGCTCCGCCCAAGCCCGACAGCAGCCCGACAGACCCTTTCAAAAACCAAAGTCCGTCCGCCTGCGCAAGGTCTCTCCGCTCCTCTCCTCTTGCCAGCAAGGCCCTCCCTCCCCTTTCCCCCTCCCGCAGGCCGTGGCCACTTGCCTGCACTTCCCGGACCCAAAAGTTTGGGATCCACTCAACTTCAGTGACCCGTACAAGACAGTTAGGTTGACTTTTTGAATGCTCGGTGGATCCCTAGTTCAACTCATTTCCGTATCCTAACGGTGGACACCGCGCGCAACATCGGCCGTTTCATGTTGACTCTCTGCGCGCAGAAGTTGATCCTGGACCGCAAAAGTGGAGTCCGCCGACTGCTGTGGAAGGGCCTCCCTCGCGCAGCCTCCCCTGCGTCCCCCCTCCCCTTCCCTCCCCTCGTCCCCCGCCCAGCGCTGGGGTCGAGTCGTTTCGAGCAGCAGCAGCAGTTCAGCAGAAGCAGCAGCAGCAGGTGTTGGGAAGGGCCTTCCTGGGCCTTCCTCGCCCGCAATGTGGGTCATCTCGCGGCTTTGAGATGGTCTTTCAACCCCTCTGCCTGAACAGGGGGGAGAGTGCCGCCGGGAGCCATGGGGAGAGAAGTGGAGAGTGTGCATGAAGGAGAGACTGAGCCGCTATGGCTGAAGCTGCTAGGCGGTGCTTCTCAATTGTGCTCCTGTTGCCTTCCGCTGACGAGACTTCTGCCTTCTCGTTACCATGTACTGGAGCCTACTCAAGCAGAAGCGGAGCCTATTTACCTTCGGTTTGAGAATCAGGCAACTCATTGCCCCGTGCCAAAACTTATTATGTCCACTTGGCGCGTTGATTTTGTGCAGCTGCATTTCCTCATCTTCATGATGTTTTGTAGGCGGAATATTCCATCCATAAGCAAGTTACAGTGTCCAAATTTCTGCATTTCTTGTTGATCATCAGGCCGGTTTCTATCCGATTGCCTTCATTGCCTGTTGCTTCGAGGCCTTCGTCCTCCACAGCAAAACATTGCGACAGGGGGCGGATGATCAGAGTCACGTCAGCTCAGAGCAGGCTTCCGGCGTCCTGTGTGCAGACGGACACAGCAATTTCAGTGTACTGGTTCAGCCATACAGGAGAGGAAGTATTTTACTTTCATTTGAACCCGGGATGTTCCATTTCACAAGAGAGTTTCGCCGGTAATGTGTGGATGGTGAAGGACCAGGCCTCACAGAAGCTGCTTATCCGTACAAAAGTGTGCTCGCTAACCTACAGAACCTTTTTCTCGGGGATAGAATGCGTTTTAACGATTATCTTGAAGCATTTTCTAGGATGTCATTCCCGGAAACCAAACAAATGCATATGGGAAAGCTGCCTGCCGGCATGATGCATATGTGCCTCGATGGCACTGCCAAGAAGCAGGTCTTCTTTGTTCTAAAGTTTCGGGGCGTGTGCTAGGAGCCTTATTTTCTTGACGGGCCTTTGGCAATATGCGCTTGACTCCCGTTTGTACTCCTGTCAGGACAAATGCTACATGTGGTCTACCTAGGCACTCTTTTGACATCAATCATCCCATGTCATGGGGGATCTATTCATCACCATTTTTTTTTAACTGGCAGAATTTTGCTTTCACCCTCTTTCTATTCGTGCCAGGTGGATGACCGGAAGCGTCAACTTTGCTGTGTACGCCAAGTAACTCTTTATTGTAATGCAGACCCCACCGTGGACGAGCCGACTGAATCAGATGTGAAATTGCCAGCCTGCTATGTACGGCGGGTGGACACTAAGCAGGGTATTCGAATCGTTGGATATGCTCAAGTATCAATGGAGGCGCTTCGTGCGGCGAAAGGGGTGGTGGAAAACATGTTGAAGGTGCCATTCTCTTGGCCTAGGCTCATTTGTATTGTAGTATCTCAATTTCTTAGCTCGTTCAATTTCTCTCGAGTTTGTTCAGTTGACATATCGCTTGAGGAACATAAAGAAACACCGCAATTATTGGCCCTCAGGCCCAGGAAAAAAAACTTTGTTCACATTAATCTTGAAAAGTATAAAAGGTATAGTGAAGGTACATTGTGATGATGGACAGATTTGTGGAATTGGTCTGTGCTTTTGCACATCATGGCGTAGTGTAGCTTGAGCAAGCTTGTCCGAAGTCAACTTTATGATAAACTTGATTTGTCTTTTGTTCTTCAGGGATGCCCAAAAAGAATCGTAGATGAGCTTTTGAATCATGACTGCAAAGTGGCCGTAATGGCTCGAGATCAGGTGACTACCGATATTTTGGAGCATTCACATCTGCGTGGATCTTCAGTAGCAGATGGGAGAGATTGGGACAGCGAGGTCAGAGGCCTGGGGGGCACCAAGTCTATACCCACATGTTCAGTAGGAGAGGAAAATGTGTTGCGACGACCACATCCTGAAGATAAGTACTACCAAGAAAGTATATTGGTACACGAATTCGCGCATACAATAATGGAGGTGAGCATAGGCTATGTTCTTTGGCAAATGATTACGGTTGGGCATCTCTGCTGCTATTCTTTTCCTGTGGGAGGATGTTTGATTCGGTGTAGAAAACTAGCTTGATGTCTTGATTGCAGGGAGAATCTGCTCATCCTTTAGGAAATTGTCTCTTGTCAGGTGACTTTTGACGACAAACTTAATCAAAGGATAAACTCCATTTACCAGCGTTCCAAGGTGAGCGGTTATGATTGCGTTGACTCTGGTACGTTAATTGCGTCTATTTTGGTTTGGCTTGTGATCACTAGCTAAAATGGCTCATGACAACAAGGCTGAGTCTATTCCTTCAGGACGGTATCCCAATTGTGATGCAATTGACTTTGTTATGCCTTCCAAATTTATTTTCATTCTCTGGTTTTCTTGTTTCTTGATCCTTCTGTTGTCTTGCGCCAGTCAGTGTATAAGATTTAACAACTGCATTAACGGATATTGTGTATTGAACCTTTCTGCACAAAAATAAGCTAATGTAGTTGAACTGTTGGTTTTTGCTTGTGACAGAACAAGTATACTCCCGGAATTTATATGGCTGTGGATGAGAAGGAGTACTGGGCTGAGGGAAGTGAGTCCTGGTTCAATGCCAGTCTTCGCGAGGATATAAACGATGGAATCAACACGAGGGAGAAATTGAAGGCGCACGATCCCGAGTTGGCTAGGCTTCTTCGTGAAGTCTATGGAGATGGGGAATGGAGGTATGACTTTACACCCCTTCCAATGCCACCCAAAAATGTAGACGTGCGGGTGTAACATAGACGATTACTGGTCACCATTATTCTCGACATGATTTTTTTATGTTTTATGTAGCTGAGAAAATAATACTGAGCAAAGTGCTTATTCTGCTTTGTTCCTAAGACCGCATCCTATTTTGCGGGGACAGCACAGGCCAGCAGTTGTTTGGCCCCCATCGTAGTGATTCTATTGAGACAATGAAGTTTGTGCATTGTCAAAATTCCACATCTGTAGAGGAAGCTCCCGCTTCTGAAGGATGAGGATTTAAGCCATATGCAGTCAAAATCGTCGGTCCAAACATAGGACCGGACTTTGACCACTATCGTCTAAAATACGTGGTTATGCTCATAGCTTGCGACTTTTGACATTTGCACACACTTTACCGATTTGTCCAGGTCCGACACTGCTCTTGTGCTCATGTTGGGATGTTTCGGAGCATTTGTTCATGTGTATGAATTCCCTGAACTTTTTCTGTTCATAGTTTGTCATCCTGGAGCGTACATCTCTGGACTAAAGATTTATGTTATGTTTGGCTTGTTTTGTGTGTGCTAATCGAGGATCCGTTGAACAAAGGCTCTCTTTCTTTACCTCCCTTAGTTGTCTTCTATACTCTCTTCCATTTTTCTCACTATTTTACTCCCCCCTATGGCTCTCTTGGCTCACCCCCTTCTGCCCTTTGCTATCTCCAACAAGGTCCATTCCCTTGCCCACGCTCCCACGACTGGGAGCGAGCACGCTCCACATTTGAGCTCTGGTTGCAAAACTTCCACTCTTTCCGGACCCAGGGCAGCCCGTCCATGGGGGACATAGTGGGGGAGTCTTTAGAGTTCACATTTGTGCTGAGGCTATTCCTGCCGGAGTTTGGATGGCAGGCCTTGGAAAGCTTCCAGGGCTTTCCAAGGCCCTTCGAAACTTTCGCAGCCATTGCTTCCTAAGGTCAGGACCGCGTCCCACTGTCCACAATGGCTCAACCCTGGCCCTGCTAAAGGGACGCGGCTTTTTTATTGCCGCATTAGGAGGTGTCGTTCCTAAGAAAATAGCTACAGAAAGTCCTTTTTCAATGCGGTCAGAATCCGTACTGATCTCTACTTTACCAAAGTACACGTTTAACGTATATTTTTGCTTTCGACTTAGGTTGACACCACTTATCAGGGCTTGTCAATCTTGAGGCAAGCGTGGGGATAGCGTAGGGAATGTTTTCGAAACAAGTACTCTCTACTTCCCTGTGAATTATAACGCGGGAAACACGTACTAGTTTTGGAGTATACTTTACCCTATTTCCCTTTTCAAGATTGACTAGCCCTATTGAGAAGTGACTTGTAGTTTGTTTCGAATGACCGCTGCCCCTCCCCCCGCCGTAGCAGGCCCCACCTATGCACTGTTAAAATCTGCTGATCGAACTTCGAGCGAGGGGGACAGAACTGCAGAGTATTCTGTGCTGTGCCGTACGACGATGATGACTTGGCACTACATCAGATAAGCATTGCAGAGGCTGGAAACGGCCACCGGTTGGCCGCGGGACTGCGCAGTAGTGTGGGAACTCACATCACGCGTGCTTGCCATGGTCCACGCTAGTCTGGACAAAAGTAACAAGCTGAGACTTTGACTACTTTGCTCTCATTCTGGCTGATTTTATTCCTGCCTGCGGTTGCCGCCTATGCCAACCGTACAAGGCCGAGGCAGAGATAATTTAAGAACACAAAAAAATGTGCGCATGACCAGCTTTGCGCCGCGGCCTGAACAAGTTTTTAATGTACAGAGTTTCCGAAACTAAAGACTGGAGAAAATAAGCCAATAAATAGGCATAGCCATCCACCCAACTGGGAGGCACATCGGTCGGCGGCGACGTGCATTTCAGGGCTCGAAGTAGCTTCAATATAGAAATGAATGGAAGGCCTCAAAGTAGGGATTCAAGCTTTAATTATATCCCACGGTGTTCTTCTTTGCTTCGGAGGCGGGCGCAACAAACTGGCGTCCTCCGAGGTCACAGTGAGTGATGCCCTTGCTGAGGGGCCCCTTGTAGTACATGATGTTCTTGATCTCCGTCTCCTGCTCTTTTTGCTGAAAGAACTTAACTGACTGCAGATCCCCAAGTACTCCCCTCCCTCTCTCGTCTTAGCATCACCATGTCATCCACACCTGCATGCTCTCTTTCTACTGCTGCAGAATAGGGCAGTCTTTCCATTTTCCGAGCTATTAGCTTTTTTTTCTGGCAGCTCATTATCGTCAGAATTTGGAAGTTAGGTCAGATCATCTAGTAGATACTAGCTACGAGCTATTGGCCAGATTTGTTTCTTCTTACCTTCTCTTGATTACTCGGCATTGCCATGTGCTCTGTCTAGATTTTGAGAACATATAGTACAAACTTGCAGGATCAAATGGCGGACAGGATGGACAGTGCGCCTGAGTAGAAGTTCTGCCTAAGAGCCTAAACCTTTTTTATGTGTTTTTCCGGCGTCAACCCATTGACAATTCTCGCCTCACAACTCTCAACCAAAGTTGTAATGCACGTATGCACTGCTTAATCATTCATGCAGCAGTTTGAAGCCACCGAGCGAGTTATAACCAAATGCAGGTTCTTGAAGGAACTCAAAAAAGCGCAGCAATAAGCACCCTCAGAAAACCAGGAGCATATAGATGTGGCGCGCTGGACTTACAGTCGATTTGAGCGCATGTGATGACCCCGCTTGAACACCCGTCCTTGTGTTCCCCAAGTCGTAATTTGCGCCACCTGCCTTCCTCAGTGCGTCGTCGATCTCCTCCTCCAGCTTTTCCAAAGCTTCCATCTCATACAACTGCTTCTCAATATGATAACCCTGTAAACACCGGAACATTTCATTATTTAAAAAAAAAAAAAGGGGAAGGAACTGAGACTGACTTTAAAGTCACTGAGGAGCCTTGAAGGCGAGCTTATCCATGTGTAATTAAGGAAAGGAAGGCAATGAGGTCTATGCCATCAAGTGAGCCGAAGCCAGTTGAAATGGCTCAGCTTCTGAATTCCACGACAAGCTGTAATACAAAGTATACAATTATTTTCTTTCCTTTTTTGCTGGTTACTCCGCCACATGGCTCTGGACGTTCCAAGCCAGCGCACTACGGTTTCATGCCATTTATCCTTCTATTTACCAATAAAGGTAATCTTTGAAAACAAGTTCCACTATTGGAGGAGTAGTATCTCAAAGACCGAGGACGATAAATACATCCAGAAAATTAGAGGGGCGAGGGAGAAGCAGATTGAGAATCAAACAAGTGAAGAAGAAGTGAGGGAGGAGTGGAGATGCAGACTTCTTGAAGTCCTGATCCTTCTCAACAAGTGTCTGCGGACAGAATGTCTCTCACCTTGAAAAGATCCGCGCAAGCTTGCTTATGTATAGACACTTTCCCCTTCTTTAAAGGCGACGACTGCTCGCCCACCCATGTGAGGAACACAAACTTGACGCGCTTTGAATCGCCTCCGTCATCCATCTTGTTCAGTCGGAGGAAACCGTACAAGATGTTGTTCTCCGTGCACTGCATTACAGAGGTTCATTCCCATCAGAAGATTCCAAGTTCAACGAAAGGCGAGGGCTTTCAAGGACCACGGTCAACATGCACCAAGATCGAGCAGTGACGTGGAAGGCAAAAGATTTAGGTGATCTGCATCACCATGTTGTTGCAGTTTTGACTTCTACAATCATAAACGTATCAAATACAAAAAGGAAAGGGAAGGAAAGGAAAGGAATGACATTTTCGAGTTTTTTGCGCTTCTCCTTGCGTGTGGCACGCCAAGGATGCCACTTCGTTTCGATTCAAAGAATATACTTATTCTTCTGATGTCACTTATACAATGCAGGGTTCCCCTGAAGTCTGAGATAGCTCAAATAAAAAAAAGAAGGAAAATGGAGGCAGCCAATAGCTGCAGATTCCAATCCTTCGCCAAAGGCAAGACAACGGGTCGATGGTCCAGTTGATCCGATTCAGTGGATCAATAGAAATTCGCATGACAAAATGTATTTCTGATCCACTTCTGATCTGCCAAACATTCACCAAAACGTACTCCTCACTTTTCTGAAACATCATTCACTTCCCAGCCCCCCTTTTCCTTCCCACCTGCTTAACCATGTCCGCAATCCCAGTGGTTCCTGAAGTGATTGGCTGCAACTTGGCCCCCTCATAGCCCAGCCAGCACCACGTGTCAGGACTGTCGTCCAAGAACACGCCCTTGTAAGCGGCCTCGCACCCGAGACCCAAAATGGCAGCCATAACTGCTCTTGCTTCAGGGATCAGAAGCCTGTCCAAGCGGCACAATGCAGGCAATAAGCGGAGCAGATTCCCTTCTTTTGCCAAAATATAAACAATGTAGATGATGTCTCTATACAAAATAAGCTGCGGGAGAGCTGAAAACTCGTCTTTCTTGGCCTTCCACCTTGCGGGTAGGTGTGGAATGCAGGTCAGTCGTGACTTTTGAGAGGGAACAGGACCATCCTAACTTCGTAAGAGGACTTGGGGGGGGGGGGAGGGGGGATCGTTCGCGGAGCCGCATGGAATCGTGGAATACCACGGCCGCAGTTCCAATCGCCTCGAACGGTTCCATGAACGTTGGCTGGCACATGTGGAGCTTACTTGGGCTCGCAACCAGGATCAATCGCAACCAGGATCAACCGCAACCGGATCAACTGCAGCCGGATCAATCGCAGCCGGATCAACACAACTGATCTGAACAATCTAAAGGAAACTTCGCATTGGCTCCAGGTTTCCTGGGCACCGTCTGATTCGTCAGCTTATGGCTTCAAATTTTTTATTAAGAAAATCTTTACAGATTGACCTAGATTCCTCCAAATCGGTCGAGACGATCCGGTCTTGATCGGTCCGGAAATCGTTCACACTTGGGCGACCACGTCAACGACGGTTTTTCTCACGCGGGGCGACCATGGCCAGGCCCAGGGCCAGGCCGTACCTGCAGGGGATAGGTGCTTCACTCCGCGAGGTTCCTTTCCTCGCCATGGTGCGCTCGCCCGTCCTTCCATCGCCCTCCTGCTTCCTGCAACACGTCTGCGTTTCTGCGACGCATGGTCTCCCTGCAACTAAAGTCTCACCTCCTCTCACTTCCTTAAAATTCCTGGCACCTTCTTGGAAAGCGTCTGCCGCTTCCTTTTCGCGGGAGTGCTTTTTCGGCAGACTGCGCCTGCTTAAAGTGAGAGGATATCGATAGGGGATCGACGTAGCGATCTGTCGCTGCCTGATGCTTTCTTATGCAGTCTTAGTAGTACATTGTGACCACAACGGGCTGAGCGAACTTGTAAGTGATTGATCTGTATAGGCTGCGGGTATCTTCCTGATTCTTTGCACCATTTCTGAGCCTTCCCATGCTACTCTCTGGAATGTGCTTTGCAGCAGCACCGTCATTACAGCCACGCGCCATCAAAGTCACCTCCAGGAGGTAACTTTCGCACGTCATTAGATGTGTTGCCTTACTCTTCCACGCGCATGAAGGGTACCTTCGTAGGTCGCACGGACATGAAACGTCTCGGACCAGATAGCTTCAAAGGAATGAATCTTACGCTGTGGAAGGCTCACACCCTGGATTCAGTTATTCATTCAGTTTTAAAAATGGGCATTTGCCAGGGATGGCTCCAGTAGCGCTCGACGGGACGCCTGAGATCCCCAAAAAGACGTACAATTTTCGCATTGTTAAGGTAAGCTTGCATTCGCCGACAGGCCGTCTGAAGGCTCGCCATTTGAAAACCTACATTCAGCAAATCTTGATCTTGTTCGGTAGTTGAAAGCATCGGTGCAACCACTTGTACTTTCAAACTTTGTGAAGTTTTCTCAAGATTGAATAAAAAATTCGCTTGCCCTAAGGTTTAGCAGGAACTTATTTCTCCCTGTGATGGTTTCGTGCGAAATTCTGCCAAGTTTTTTGCTTTTGAATCTGCTACCAACTGTTGCTTTATGGTCATGGACAACATTGGGAACAGGAAGAACTGAAGTATTCCCGATATATTCAAGTGTTCAACCGTGTTGTGGAGGTTGGTGACGATCTTCTCTCCCCAAGCAAAAGCAAAATGATACGCAATCTCTGTTTAATGCATGCATTGTTCAAGGTTATTACTTGAATTGGAAAGTTGATGGCGCTATGTCACCACAACGCATCCTTTCTTGGGTGTCTTTCTGGAAGTAACATTTCTTCTAATTTTTCACATCTCTGGTGTCAGAAAGCTTGTTGGCTCCTTGACAAAGTCTGCACGGTGGGCTCACATTCATTTGCCAGCATCCTCCCCATTCCAGCAAACCAGACGCCAAGACAGCTGAACAGCGCACTGTGGAGTATGATGTGGCCGGAGCTCGCACTCAGTCATGCCATTTTGTGGTCGTGGTGCCGTTCCACTCCTCAGACAAGACTGTGACCCTTTTGACAGAATTTGCACAGGTAGGCCTTGCCACGGAAGGTCTATAGTCTTTCCTGAGCTTAAGCATATTGCTCACTAGGTTATGCGCAAAGAGCAGTTCAGTTGGTTGAAAGAAAGGAGTTGCTTGCGCAAAGCTAGAATGGTGTAACTTGCTCTATCACTTAGATGTAAAAGTCTGATTTGTTTCTGTACAGTTTTGAAGGCTTGGCACAGAGGCCTGAAATGGTCTGTAATTGCCTTCGAGGTGAGTTGTACAGGGGGCTAACGACCTTGCTTACACTGTGCCGTGCGGCGGAGTTTCTGCATACCATACCTCGCTGGAGGACAGTGCCACGAGAGAGCTGTCAGAAGAGGTAGGTGAAAAATTGGAGGCAGGTGAAAGGTTTTCTGCCATGAGTGTAGCACCGAATTATTGTCTGCATTCAACTCGTAGAAGAGTTTTCCTATATTGTCCATTTTACTGCTACATGGTTCTTGCGCGTTCTTTTAGGATGCAGCTTACAAGATTTCTTCTCGATATTCAATATTGAGCATGCTGCACCATCCAATCTATACAATCTCAACATGTCAGATGATTCACGAACTTACACGTGTCTTTGCAGGCTTACCTTAAAGGAGGCCGCCTGATTCGACTCCTGCCTGATTCCCACCCTGGCCTCCTTGAGGTCAGATTATGTGAAGAGACGTAACTGTACAGACATCTGGATTTTAAGTTGAACGTTTTTAAACTTAATGTATGCCGACACTTTTGACACTTTCACCTCGATATTGTTTTGTGATGTCTAAGTTTCAAGACAGTTCCGTGTGGATATGAATTGGAAGATGTGGAATGAATAATGCAGAGTGTCAAAATGTAGTTCGTCTACATGGGGGAATGGTTTTATATGGAAAGCACTGTGCACATTGTACCGCATTGGTGTACTTCTTAGTCGTCTGGAATGGATTCGAAAATTCAACGATATTGAAAATGGTTAGTGGACGGTAAGTTTGCTTCGGCAGAGATGCGAACTTATGAACTAAATCGAGTGTTTAAACTCGACTAACCTCTTGAAGAACTTTTTGTCATACAGGTCAAGTGGTGCAAAAATCGCTTCACTCCTTTTCTTGTTATCGACCCCGAGGTAAGCTGAATCTATATTCCATGATTTTTTGTCGTTATGCGTGTTTTCGCCTCCGATTTGGGTGTACTTTGTACTTTCTCTCTCCACGAGAAAGGCCTCCAATTTCAAGGGGTGTTCTGATCGGCTGCCCAAATTTCTTCATTGGGCTGTGTCAGATTCTATACTCTGGACGCACAGTCTACTCACAACACATAGCCCCAAAGATTAGCACACAGCTCACTATTTACCTCGTGTTCCAGTTGCAAAATATCACAAATCGTATTACTGCGTATAAGTATCACACAACTGCATGAAGTTACCCTTTTGTAAGAGTTATGTGCTTCTTTTTTAAGAGATATGTGCTTCCTATTTACGATAATACGATGTGTGTGATATCTCACAATTGAAACCAGCCAAGCAGTGTTTCAATGGCTGATGCTTGGGTGAAGAGACTGCCTTCGCGGTGGCAGGAAGACACAAACCCTCATCCTCGAGACGTGGAGGAGTTCATTGACGTGCACAGAGTGGCCGTCCCTGCGCTGAAGAGGATGATGTACAACGGCGACATGATGCTTCCTTCCATAGTGTCATGCGGAATGGCCCTCGATTATTTGCAAGCTCATGACTATTTGTAGAACGCATTGTAGTCATGAAGCATTTGTACAGTTCCAAAAGCAAAGCAAAGCAAAAGCAAACCCAAAGCATGGATCTGGTCTCGTCTTCTATCTTAGGAATCAGCATCTCAGAGGGTTGTTTTGACCACCAACTTCTGCGGATAGATGCAGGCCCTCAGCCCTAAAAAAAAAGCGTTCAGTCGACTTTACGGAATTAGGAGGATATGAAGGCAATCGTTGTAGCATGCCTAATTTTTAGCTATATAGGTGCTTGTTGTCCATTGGTGTAAAAACTCAAATTGGCTAAACGTGGTTCGAATAGAAGGTGTAACTGTTACTATTTGAAGAGCTCGTTCTTTGTGCAGCGTGCCGCTTGGGAACAGCACCATGTGCCGCGCCCTTGAAGTAGAGGATGAATGGTGTACCCCTCCTATAATGTATTCGTCCTTGGTCTCGGCGAATGTCAGAGTTGCGTACACCATCCCTCCTTTTACGTCGAAAGGGCAGCGAAATGACTACCCCCCTGCATCTATCTATCTGTTGGTGACACCACGCCGATGTGGGGCTGCACTCTGTACCGCCTCCATCATGCATGCATGCATGCATATATCCATGCATCCATCTATCCATCCATCCATCCGTTGGGCGGAGCCTGCGGGCCGTACGAAAGCAGAGGTCATGCAACCGTTGTGTCGCAACGCAGTTCCCGGATAGCAGCGCTACCACCTCGTAACATATCCAATCAGATTTTGCCACGTCATACAACAGCAGCAGCGCTGACAGACACGTCGTATCGCGCTCTGCCACGTGGCGCTGGGACCCGAACCCCGGGAGCACGGTCCGCGCACCCCCGTGGCGGTGTCGCCCGCAGAGGGGCCGCCCGCAGGCGGATCCCTGGAGAGCACGTGTCTGGCCGCACGCTCGCCACGTGGACCGCCCCTTACCCTGGTTCTGTGGGAGTAGGGAAGAGGTCTCGTCTCCCCCGCTCTCCCTCCCTGCCTGGCTGAGTGCCTGCCTGCCTCTCTCCCTCCCTCCCTCCCTCCCTCCCTCCCTCCCGCACATTTCCTTACTGTAGAGGGCAGGGACGCGCTGCAGGCGCCGTAGCGGAGTGGTTGCGGAGTGTGGCAGGGATTCGGACGTCTGCCTCAGCGTTGGTGGATCAGTTAGGAGACACTGACAGGGAGGTCTGTTGGAGCCGATCATGGCGGCAGTGTCTCCTTTTAGGGTTTCGATATGCAGAGGGGCTTTCAGAAGGGAGGAGGGAAGGCAGGGATTCGTGGCGGAGCTGGCGCGGAAGGTGGAGCCGCAGCAGTTGACTGTAGCTGCACGGCAGCAGCTATTCGGAAGTGACTTGGAGCAGGTCTCTGCTAAAGGGGGCTTGTCTCTTTCAGGCAGGCGGAGGAGGGAGCATGTGCTGAATGGGCGAGAGGCGTGGGAAGTGCATTGCTCAAACTCGGAGGTTTTGGAACCATGTTGGCAATACCTGAAGCCAGCTTGCAGGCAGAGTACAAGGGCAAAGGCATCAACCAGCTACTCTCCTTACGTCATGGCGGAGCCAGACAGCAACCTTCCTCCGGTACGACCTCTGCAAAGTTTCCTTCTGTTTGGTTCTTTCCACACCTGTCTCGGAAGTACATTTTGGAGATAAAGGTCTCTTTTCTGGATGTTTTCAAAGCGGAATCTTCCGTGATTGGTCGGATTTTCTATTGTAGAACATCCTTTCCAAGAAGCAATTTAAGTCGGTTGTTTGCGGCTTCTGGCCTTGATGGCTGCCTTGAAATTGCTGGCTTCAATGAAGTCGCCGTCTTTCTATACCAAGCGGCACGTTTAATTTCTTGGGTGTTGATTTCCTGTGATGCACAGTTTGCAGAGTCAGCCGAGTTCGAATCTGATCACAACGGTGCGACTTTCCGAGAGGAGGATGACGGTGCAGAGGTGTTGATCGAATGCCGCAATATCTACAAGTCATTTGGAGACAAGCACATCCTTAGAGGTGCGAGTTTTAAGGTCAGTTTGACACACTTCATTTTTTGTTCGCTGGGTCGTTTGAAAAGAAGTCTTGTAGAAGACATGTTTGCTGAACTACGCGGGAATTCCAGGGTTGTGTCAACAAATTCTGAAGAAGCATTTGTCCCAACAGCTTCACATAACTTGCTAAGGCGTGATGGCAACCTGAAGAGTGTTAAGGCTGTTTTTTGACTTTTTGAATGCCAAACGGGGATGTTCGCCAGATCTACTATGACAGAGGCGAAAAACTCGAGTGCCTATCCACCAATAGCAGAGCATCCTGTACTTGCAGTTTGCATATTGATGTTGCAACTAGGAGGTGAACTAGGAGGCAGTGGTCCAAGACAGTCTGATTCTGATTAGTCTTGTGCTGTTCCCTCTCACCGGACCTGTTTTGAAGATACGAGTAGGGGAGGCGGTTGGAATAATTGGCCCGTCTGGTACGGGGAAGTCAACAGTTCTTCGAATCATGGCGGGCCTCCTTGCCCCGGACTCGGTAAGTCCATTGATCCCGGTTTACTTGTCTGAACGAGCAATTAATAAAGACAGACATGGCTAGTGGATGTGATTTACAACATAAAGGAAAGAATGTGCGATGTATAATGGTCCAGCGGCATTTTTTAAGCGCGGTCTTACGTTGGGATTAGCATTTGTCATCAGCGAAGCATTGCTACACTTGTATGAGGGCGAAAAGAATACCCATGCACATCAAGATAAAACAAATCTCGCAAATGTCTTCCCTTGGAATAGGAAAAGAGTGAATTGTGACAGCCCAATGTTGTACACAGAATTCCGTGTGACTGAAGTTTTTAGCTTTAGCTTTTGTTTTTAGCTTTTTAGCTTTTTAGTTTTTATATTTTAGTTTTTAGTTTTTAGCGTTGTAACTGTGGATAATTTATAATCAGTTTATGGCAAGTTTGTCGAGATCGAGCTCCAAATTCTGAAGTCTGTCTTGTTATAGGCTCCTTCTAAAGTACCTCCTTTGTGTCAGAAGCTACTTCGTCGTATGATTCCTAAAAGAATTGAAGCTGTGAGGAGATGTTCTGAAGTTGAAGTTTATCCGCTCAATTTCCTTGCCCAATAGCATCCATGGAACAGATAGATGACTTTGATTGCTAGGCGATCCTTTGGTCTTTGGACATTAGCTATAATACATGCCTCGTCATGTTGCTGGCCTTGGGTTCAGGGTGAAGTGATTGTGTGCGGGGAAACTAGGCAAGGACTTATAAGTGATGAAGACCATCCGAGATTGAGGATTGGACTGGTAAGCAGTTCGCTAATTCTTTATGCAAGCCTAAGGCCAGCCTTACAAGTATGGGAAAAAGTGTTGCTTTACAAAATTTCCTAGGTAACTTTTTGTGGATGCATTCTTGCGCAATGATCTCTAAGCTCATTAATTCCTGCATTAGTGTGCCTGCTGTCTTTCTTGGACGGGGACTAATATTGACTTGTTTAAGTTACATGCCTGCTGTCTTTCTTGGACGGGGACTAATATTGACTTGTTTAAGTTACATTCTTTATCTCCAGGTATTTCAGAGTGCAGCTTTGTTTGACTCATTGACCGTCCGGGAAAATGTTGGCTTCATGCTGTGAGTGGGCTTTCTCCATAACTTTCTCGCTGCTTGAGAGCCCTGATTTCCTGACAACTTCTTCCCATTGTATGTGCCGTAAATTCGATCGTTCCATGATGACGAAGGATTCTTCTTGCTAGGCATAATTTCTTTAGCAACATTGGTCCTACTGTGAAATTTACCGGCTAATTTTTCTCGCAACATTTTGCAATAGGCTGTACGAGAAATTTGCTCCTAAGCATCTACGGTGGCTGCTATGCAGGTACGAGCATTCTGACTTGTCTGAGGTTGAGATCAGACATCAGGTCAGCGAGAGCTTGGCGGCTGTGGGTTTAAAGGTGATGATGCTGTGAGACCCATATTTCTTTGGATTGGAGCCAATTTGCTTTCTCAAGGTCTTGTAGCTTTGGAGCTTGGAAGTGTAGACGAAACTAAAAAACTGAAGCAGGGAATGTTTTGGAGCAGGGAGTGGAGGAGCGATTGCCTTCAGAGTTGTCGGGGGGCATGAAGAAGCGTGTGGCGCTGGCCAGAGCGATCATCAGTGATGGCAGAAATCTTCCACGAGAGAGAGAGGTATATCATACAGATGTGGAATCCCTGCCTGCACCCTCTGCCCCGCCGCCTCCC
>CM074804.1:3788397-3891402 GCA_037447605.1 Zygnema circumcarinatum
CCCCCCCCCCCCCCCCCCCCCCCCCCCCCCGGACCCGCCAACCTTTCCTGTTTTTTAGATCTCCTTGTATAACAAATAGAGCTTTTTAAGCAACTTTTAAGCAAGCTTTTTAACTGTGGTTGTTTTATTTTTTTGTAGCAAATGAATATACCAAGCTAGGAAGTTAAGGACGATAGGTAGGTTAGTAAGTAGCGTATGCTTTTGTGAGCAAATGCTTGCAAGTTTGAGTAGGTATGGATGCTTGATGCTTCTGTATTTAGGCGGCTGCATCTTCCCTCATGTGCGCAGATGTATAGGATGCAATGCATACAACACGATGAGTGTGCCCCAGATTTGCTGTAAGGCTGAAACTTGCAGGTGTGGTAATCGTACAGGTAGTTATGTATGATGAACCTACGGCAGGCCTCGACCCCATTGCCTCCACCGTTGTGGAAGACCTCATTCGCTCGCTCCATATTCGCAACCTCCCCGACGGAGCTCAGGCCGGAAAGATTGCGTCTTATATTGTTGTGACACATCAGCATAGCACGATCAGGAGGGCAGTTGATAGGTGAGCCCACTGACAGTTTACAAGCTCACTTCTGCCTTGTCCCCTTGCCCAAACTGTTGAAAGCCTATAACGTTCATAATTTGGGACGCTAAGATGTGTTGTCTCGAATTGCATGTTCCTTTGGACTCCAGTTCACTTTTAACTGGTCCGCTGAACTTTGATCCTGGTGTTTGTTTTAATATTTTTTAGTAGGACAAGACACTATATGTTAAAAACTTTCAGCTCTTTCATTCAGTGTCTCATCAGTATCATCGGAAACGAAGTCATGAAGTCAGCGTTGGTAATCTTGCCAAGGGGCATGGAATTGAAGACATAGTGGATGATTGCTTATGTTAGAAGCATGCTTTCTGACAGCTTAGAGCCCCTCTGACTAATGAACTGCTTAGCCATCCATCCTTCATTTTGAGGACCGCCTCAAATGTAATGAACGCTGCCACTCAGTAGCGTATCAACTCATTTTTTTTGCACAATTTACTTGGGGTTGTGGTGCTTGCCAGACTTCTCTTTCTCCACGAAGGGAAGGTGGTGTGGCAAGGCCCAACTTCGGAATTTGACACAACAGACAACCCCATTGTCCGCCAGGTGAGTTTCAAGCGGCTTCAGTGGTGGGTCTCTGCAGAACGGCCATTTTGCAGTACGTTAACTGCAGGCTGAATTCGAAGTTAGGTGCGGATTGGAGCAGCAGCGGACAGAGCAGAAATATTAATCAATTAGTTGGCTATTGTATGTGCTTCACAAGGAACGCCAGCGGCATTTTTCTGACCTCTGCTTTTCATGTGTAACTCGTTTTGTGGGAAAATGGATTATTATTAGTCTTCTTCCCTTTTTGGCAATGGGGAAGGAGAGGGAAGGATGGACACGTTGCTGACTTGTGTCTGCATCTTTTTGCGGCTGCAGTTTGCAGATGGAAGTCTAAATGGGCCCATCCGGTATTGAGGCGCCCTTCCAAGTTCTTTCCTTACAATTGGAGAAAATCTGTACCATATTGTGGATGGACGTGGAGCAAAGTTTTTTACGTATGCTGCCATTTATTATAAACGGGCTTCTTAACACCTTTCGAGCAAAAAAAAAATCGTTGCCTGCGGACCACGGACGGCTTCATTCTCATTTCATACCTGTGATGAAGATTATGTAGCGCTTTCATTTGCTGCAGACTAGACTCTTAGTAACCATTTGAGAAAAGATGGTATGAGTGTTTGAGGTTTCATTTATTGAGTACGAAGCGATTTCTTTTTGGAATGCTTTTGGAGTATTGGACGAAGTATGCGGGAGCCTCTATTGCCTCATGATGTATGGCTGCACTGCTTCTCAAAGTGAGCATTTGCCAGTTTCTTCATATGTTGTCAGAGAGCTTTTGGAACCGTCCACCGTCCTGGGTGCTCTCCAGCCTAAACTTTGTACCGGAGGAAATGCGTCCCTCCTCTCCCGTCCTGCAGCTCCTCCTGCCCCAGCGCGTGAGTTAGGGGCTCCATCACACTCTGCTCCAACACGCCGCCTGCCACGCCCTCGGGGAATCAGGCGGCGCCCTGCGATTGGCGGGCGTGGGATTTGGGGCGTGGCTCGACACGAGCGCGTCCCCTCGCTGGTAGCCAGCTCGGGCCGACCGGTGTGCGCACACCACGTGACGGGAGCCAGTTCCAGTCGGCGCCCACCGTAACTGACACTGGCACTGACCGCTGGCAAGGGAAGGCAAATGTGGTGGTTTGTACGACACGCCACGTCAGCTTATGGATGACGTCATGCGATAGACCGGGCCAGGCCAGCCCTGTGTAGAGTGCAGCAGTGCTGCAGCGCAGAGAGGGAGTGAGGGAGGGAGCAGATAGAAGAGAGATTACCGGTAGTTAATTACTGAGACAGACATCTTGTACTGCGTAAACTGGAAAACCATTCTTCAGAAGAATGCAGTTGAAGGTATCGACTGGAGTGCTATATCCCCATTCCTTGCATTCGTAATGTGAGCAATTTTTCTTTATCGTTTTCCAAAATTAATCGGCGAAGACAACTCAATGCAACCCGGCATTTGGCTGCGATATTGAGAGCAGGTGTTGCTGTCAATGGCTGGCTCGCAGCCTGCGTGGAGAAGTACTTGATTGCCCATGCTTTTGGTAAACCATGGGTCGCTTCGCTGACTCCCTAAGGACCCTTTCAGCCGCGTCTGAAGACTCTCCAGGCAGTTTGGCCCTCGATGTCATCCGCGCCCTTATCTCCTGCTCGTCCGGAGCCTCGAACGAGCTTCTGGACGAGCTCCTGGACGCTGCGAAGGTAAGGAACCCGGCCGAGAGCTAATAAAGGGAGAGCTGGAGCAAAAGGCAGTTAGTGTCAACCTTTAGTTTTCTCATATGAAGTAGTAAGTGATTAATGGCATCCTTCGGTAGGACGGCGTTTTGGAAAGGAGGTATTTCTTCAGAGTAAGATTAATTTATAGGAGGATTAAATGATTCGGCCAGCAGACGGAGTAGGCGAAATAAAAAAGAGTTTTTTTCTCGTGAATGATTTCTAGAGCTGGACCTTATGATATGTTTATCGTACTTACTTGCCTCATACTGTAGGCATAGAGTTGAAGGTGAGGTATTTACTGGAAATCAACGGCTTCTTCTAGCAAGTTTAAAATAACATGGATGACAAATCTAAGAGAACTCCTAAGAGCAATGAAGAGAGCAATTGCCTGCCCTATATCAGCTTCTGTTTCATGTCTAGCAACTTTAATACGTTTTAAAGAAACTCTGACATCCTAATTTTTGTAAGTAACCACCAAAGTTACTAAACATGAAACGGTGATTCGTGACTGAAAGTTGTATAAGTAACGACTTTTTCAAACGGTATTTAGGTACTTTTGAGGATTGAGTTATTTAGGGACGGAGAAGATTATGCTATTGGAAGCAAGCTCATCTTCATGCGTTTGAAGCTGGATGCGCTCACTTTCTTTGCACTCTTCTTTATTTTTGTACTTTACAATGGCTCTTCCAATTTGTGGAGAGATTTGCTATTAAAAGTTCTACATGGTTACGATATTTCTCTGCTGCGGTGCTGCAGATTACTGTCCCTACTCTAAATACAGATGCAAACCTCAGTTTTCACATCAACATCCTCCGCACAACAGCACTACTGCTGGAGCAGAGCGGTTAGCCGCACTCCTTGCATTGGGCCACGGCTTTTGACACACTGATCAAACCATGATGTTTAAGATGATATGATTTTTATGCTGTGATGTTTCCATAGCGCATAACTTGCTTGTGGCTTTTAAAAGTAAAGGAAGCACTAATCTCATCCAGAGATAATTCTCCTAATCTGAAGGAGAACTCTTAGCACTACAATATCTGAGCGGAATCTGGTTCAATGGACATCTAAGCGCTGCCCTTGCTGTGTTTTTTTACTCCATGAAGCCAATGAGCAAACTCATTTAGCTGTTCTTGGGGCCTTAGTTAAACTTCTGTAGAAACAACACCTGTGATGCACCTCCATTCCTGTGCCTATAACTCTCGTCAGAAACTGCGGCCTGTTGCAGGAACGAGCCTTGATCGATTGGAGGAAGTAGTCAAAAGGTGTTGTTTGCCATTGTTGGCTCCAACTGTTCCGAGTTCTGTGCAAGCCAAGGTTCGAATGCAGCTGACTTGTGGGTCCTTTAGATTTGAGTGCATGGACAGCCTGCATTTCCTAGGATTATGTAGTGACAGTCTTAAATAACCTTTTACACAAAGCATTGTTGGTCTCGCCTCCCGGCCGCAACAACCCTTTTAGTTTAAGAAAAGAGTGGAGATGCTTGATTGTAGTAAAGTTGTCTCGGCATTTAGGAGCGGTTGTCCCTTGTTCAGGTAGGAAGGTTCTGCACTTTCTATGTTTACCAGAACGGGGTTTGCCATTCCCTGGTGCGCACTTGATGCAGGTTTCAGCTACTTGTGCCAATGTTATTGCCTCTCATTCAGCCTGGCACTTTGCTATAAGCCTGCTCTTGCCCTCTTCCCTGGAGGCCCTTGGGATTCCACATCTCGCGACATATCAGTACCGATTGAAGGGTGCGGCGCAACTAGATACTGCCATGAACCAGCAATCAGAAATTACAACATCTGCGGATGCAATTGCTACAGATAGAGAGGCAACAAGTTGTGACAGTGTCGAAGAAAGTGGGAAGTTTGGAAGCTTGGGTTCTATTGCACCAGGAGCAGCTTGCCACCTTCTGGGCTGCCTTTTGAAAGTAGCGAAGAATTTCATACTGGATGCATTGGAGCTGGAGGAGGGCCCTAGTGGCAGGCATTCCAGTTCAGAAGTGGTCCACTGTGGAGCAAAGCTGGGTATTGATTCAACACCTGATAAAGCCTCGCGGGGTGGAAAGCGGCTTGGGGTTTCCGCCCTTGACTTCCTTGAAGAAGTTGTGGATCGAGCTCTCTTGCCATCGTTAGGGCTCCTTGAACGACCAGTAGATGAGCTGATCCGCCGCCAAGTTATGCAATTTCTCATGCCGCCTACCTTTGAAGCTGCAGTTGTCATTGGCTGGACCGGAGAGGGAGCAAGTCGAGGATCTGAAGAGGAAGTGAGGTGAAATGTGGATTCTCCATAAATATAGCGTATGTGCCTCAGAGGGGAAAGACGTGCTGCCGAAAACGAGCTGCATCCATTGCAGGATCAGAAACATCTATCTTTTTTCTGTTCCTGTTCTTTCTTTAACCCTCACATACACAGTCGGACTGGGCTCCTGTTTGGGCCTCGCCCTTGTTTCCTTATCTTTTTGTTCCTGCTTTGTGTTTTCTCACGATTGCCTGAAATCTTGATAATCACGAAAATCTAGGCAGGTTATTTCGTCGCTGACTTTAATAGGGAAGTTTTTCTGCCAGGTCAGCGATTGGGGCTTCCATCTGGCAGTGCTGCCAATCTCTTATGAAAATGGGAGGAACGAAACATCAAGAAGCGTACACGATTTTTTCTTCATTTGCAAGGCTGCTCCTCCCTGCTGTCACTGTTTGGGGATTGGGAGGAGTACCGGAGGCAGGTGGGACTGGGCTTCCGTTTGACCTTAGAACACATGAAGAGTTTTGGAGCTTCGTAAAATCTGGCCTGGTGAGCCCGGAAAACCTTCTGGAAAACGAAGTGATTTGGCTTGTTTCATTCCTTTGGTGCTAGTTTAAGCAGTTGCAGAGCAAGCCGAGTCTCTGGATCCAAAAAGCATACGCAGACATTGAGAATGCACCCTTTTTTGACGTTTAAGTCTGTCTGCAATTTTTAACGGGGCGATGTTCTTGAGTTTTGAAGGAGTGTTAGAGAGGCTGGCTTGTGAAAATTGGTGGTGGCTTGGTTTCTGTGAGACGGGAAACTCGTGCTCCTATTTGCTTGTAACAAGCCAGCTTGCTTTGTCTTTTTTGCCTGTTACTGCATATATTTGCAGTAAAAGTATAAGTCGCCAACCAGAGCTGAAAGGTATTGCCAAGTCTCTTTCCCTTCTGCCTTCGGCGTTTGGTTACTACTGATAACTGCTGAGGATACGGAGAATCTGACCCTTTTTCTTATGACAATCCTCTTCTTTTGCAGGCTGGAAATGACTCATTGACACGGAAGCGCGCGTTGCACATTCTGAGGTGCTCCTTGCCTGAACCAGAGGATGAAACCTTCGCTTCTTTCAATAGAGAGAAGGGATTTGAAAAACGTAAACAATCTGTAAATGAATGTGAAAGTTGGGCCGAGCAAGGAACTCAGTGCTTAAATGGTAGAAGCAAGCCAGCCATGGATTCAACCCAAGCAAGGACGTGGCACGCTCGATGGGAGGCTTTCATTCTGTTGCTGGAGACTCTGGATGAATATGCTCTGCATTTGGCGGAAGCTGGGTGGCAACCACAGGTAATTTGTTTGGACACTAACGCCTCTTCAAATTGGAGACGGATGGCAGGAAAAATGATGTTCAATGTTAAGGACCTACCCTCAAATAATCGCCATTTTGCTGATTTTGTCACTCCTTTATCTGCTATTATTTCTTGTGAAGGAAAGTTGCGCTGAAATATTTTCGTCAAGGAACAGACAGCAGGAAGGAATAGGAACTGAATTTAAGTCAGACCTTAAATTATAGTGCGAATAATGAATTCATGTAGTGGCATAATAACCCTCCATGGATATGCATCACCACACCGCACTTCGAGACAGTCTCAGCCCTAATGTGGATTCTGGCGATTTTCTTTCACTGGGCCTGCATAGATGGACATCCTTGTCCCCCCCATGGTTTCTGTACCGCCAGCAGGTTCTGTTCCATCTACAGGATGGGCAGCAGGAGATTCTTCTAAGCCGGGGTCACACATGTTGAACCTTGACTTCTCATGGATGGCGGTTTTGTGGGCCCGAGGATTCCGCCACACAAATCCGCAAGGTCAGCCCTCTCATTCTGAAACCAACTTCACCTGCACCTTCACCCTTTTCACCTGCTGGTCCCTTTGCTTTACTTTCGATTCCTTTCAAAATCACTCTTTCCCATTGCCACTCCTGTCAAATTTCCACTTGTTTGATGCTTTTCGTTCCCACTCTCTCTAATGTCATCCTTCTCATTCTCCGTATTCTGTGGCATTACTCTTTTCATGACGAGAGTAACGCCACAGACGAGAAAGCCCTTTGATTCAATCTCATTGGATTCGTTTTCTTTGGCACGACAGTGCGCCGCTTGGTGCTGCGTTCCTTCCTGCAGTGCAGTTGGGACTATCGGCCGTATGCGTCCAACGTTCCAGAACATTTTGTGTGCGGACCTCTCCTCTTGGCACTGGATGACCCCGCACATCATCGAGACTTTGGTATTTTTCCTTACCACCGCATCTCCGTCACAGATAGTTTGGAGTATGTTGGATTTCTTGACACAGGAAACCGATGTTGCAACGTCAAATGGAGTGAAGATTCAGTGGATTTTGTCTCTTACTATTTGCTCTGATGGTCGAATTGAATTGTTCTGCACTGACGTTCTTCTAAACACTTTCATTTCCCGGAAGTCCAGTCGTAGCTTTTATGCTTTTCTATAAAGTGCACTTCTATTGAGGACAACGAAAGCTAAGAATCCTGTGAGCTCATGTACTGGTCGGGATTGCAGGTCTTGAAGGGAATTACACAACGGCCACTACCCGAGCTGCAGTAAGCTTCTTTAAAGCATACTCAAGAGAGCTTCCTCCAGAGTACGATCATCCATCAACTTTCGCTTATTGCCAAAAAAGGAGGCTCTGCTACTACAACATCCAATTTGCTACGAATAGAGTTTCCTCATTAGTTGCGTACCAGAGACTTAACTGACAACAGCCTTTGCTATCTTTTCATTTTGCAGTCGCAAGTTACGTTTCCTTCAACAGCTTGCAGCACATCTTGCATTCGCAATGAGCCCTTGCAGGAGTGGCCTTATGGCCGGAGCAATGTGTCTGGAAACTGCTGCTGTCACCTCCGCAGAAACTGATTCACTTCATTCTCAGTCTGTAGAGATCTTGGCGGAGTCCACTTATTGGAACAGCGCTGCCAATGGTCAGATCAATGTTGCAAAGGAGAGCCCCAGTGATGACCTTCCAAGCAGTGAGCATGCCAATCTACTGAACTCGTTGGGGGGGCTCGTAGAGCACACAAAGCGACATTTCAACACCTCCTATAGAGCCACAGGTGCGCCCCATCACAGAATGAAGCAGGCATGCATGTGTAAATTGCTGTCATTATATAGGAATTAAGTGTAAAGCAACAGCAATTTGCGCCAGTCCACTGATAACCTGCTTGACAACAGCGATAGTACCGGTTTGTAGAAGCAAATAGCACAGAAGTGAAGTGACGAGCGTGGGCTAGTGAAGTTTCGGATGTGCAACAAGAATTATCGAGTTAAGTCTTGATGAGGCAAGGCAGAGTCATTTCACGTTTTCCACCCAATACTTCCCATATCAGATAGGTCAAACTGGTGTAACCCTGATTCTCTGAGAGAATGGAATTTTCCAGTACTTTCCATGGCATTGCTGTTCTTGCCTTTGGGGATGTCCAAAAGGAGTTCAAGGTCTCGTCTTATGCAGGTCTGATGTCAAGGGACAGAGCTTGTCTATTGGATGGGAGGCAGTTTACGGCCATGTCCTCCGTACAGCGGCTGCTGCCATCCCAGTAGCAACTATGTCTGTGTCATCCATCTCCCATTTTCTGGAGGGTATTCCTACAGAGCTGCTGCAATCTGAAGGTTGAATCCTGCACCAGCTTAGCAATTTGTTTTTGGTTATTTTCCTCTCTGAGACTGCCTCGCTAGTGAATACTTGCAAAATGCCCAATTGGTCCTGTTTTTGTGACATTGTCTTTTGAAGTAATCAGTTGAAGTTTTGATATGTCTTACGTGGAACAATTCTATCGAGCAAAGTTGGACGATCAGCTTTTGGGTTGATATTTGAAATTGCGTTGCTGATTTCGCATTTGCTCATGCTTGCTCTTGTTGTATGTTTGGGACCTTTGGGATATCCTGTCGATTTGAAGTTTTAAGTGCGACAACTTTAGCGATGATTTCGTATAAACAGGGTGTGGAATAAAGACGCCTTTGCAGACACTTGCTCCGGAAGCCCTTTCACGATTTTACTCTGTATGGTTTTTAGGGTTTTTAGGGACTTCTAGTCGGAAAATATTCCAAATTACTGAAACTGTTTGCTGGCTAATATTTGTACAGGGGCTTTGCATGCCACATTTCTGGATTGGCTTCGACTGGCTGTCAGTCAGAGGCAGCTTTCCGCCAGAAGCCTACCAACAGCCACTGATCACTTGCCAGCTGGATGGCTCACATCTGGACTAGAAGAAATGCTGGACGGCTTCCTCGGTGCAAGGAACAACCAGGGCTCACACGTGTCAGATGAGGAGCTGGAGGCTTGGGGGGCGGAGGCCCGGAGATGGGCCAAAATGCTGCGCTTGGGGGGACTTGCCGGCGCAAATGTGGAAATGCTGCTCGAGGTCGTTCCATCATTAATCAAATACTTAGATAATTCAAATGTAGTGTATAACGTAATTATAAGTGGGAAGAACTGTCGTTACGTTAGTCTATTTCAAGGAAACAAATTGAATTTCCAAAGGAAGTTGGGCATATCTTTATCTTTATTTATTTTCGATGGCCAACGCAGGAATCCGAATCCTGCTAGCGTTGTTTTTATAAATACCTGCGCTCTTTAAAATGACATATGTCGTTATCTGGTACTTTGTTCTTAAACCTGACGAGAGAGCAATGCTGTTCCCACTGCCAGTGGATGGCATTGGAGTATACTGCTAATTCCTGTCTGTCTGTGCTTCTGCAGGAAGTAGCCACCAGAGTTGCTGGTTTGCTGCGGTCGATGGAAGTGCCAAGCAGTGCAGCTCAGAAAGCCCTTCTCCTGCTCCGCAGTCTACTGGAGGAGTGCCGCATGCAGATGGACCTGAAAGGATGCAGTTCGTCGCAACGAAATTACGAAGCGCAACATGAGCAAGCGGCATCAGCAGATACATTGTCCACTGCAGCGAGCATGGAGTTGTCAGTCAGTGCCTATGGGAATCGAGGACAATTGTTTGGCAATGGGGAGGTGGAGGAGCTGCAGCAGAGTTTCCTTGAAAAAGTAACTGTGTTGCTCAACCGGCATTTGGTGAGTCAATTTTTTGTACTTCATTGTCTGATGAATGAAAGAGCTCCTTTCAGTCCAAAGACAGAGAGCGTAAAGGGGAGATTTCAATTGTCCAACTTTGACGTTGGTGCTTGGCTAAATCTCCTTACAAGACGCAGCTTGCTCCTTGCAGGCAAGGGCAGGTACCCACTTATCTTTCCTGTGTATCTCTTAGCATTACTAATAAGGTCGCCATTGATCAGGGCATTGAGGCCAAGGAGGAGCTTGTAAAGCAGTGCAAGCTGATAGGAGGTCTTATTGCGCAGATACTTCTCGTAACGTATGCTCGGCAGCAGGCACAAATATTCAGCATGGATGTGAGGGCGTTCCTTGGGCTGCCATTGCCTGCCAGTATCACCGGAAGACTTGGTGGTGGAAGTCAGCGTCGACTGCCAGCAGCTGTAACCTCGCCGGTGGTTTCTGCAGTATGTTGGTTTCTTCCGAAACATCATTCCTCCCTTGTTTTCTAAGTCATGCTGAAGTGTCTCTATTTTTTCCTGACGATTGAGGTCTAAGCCACCTGACTAATGGAGCTTGTTCGCTAAGTCGCCTTTGTCATCTCACAACTCCTCAGTCCTTGACATTCCGGTTATAATTCTCCAGACTATCCCAGTTAGTGCTTCACTTTCTTTTTTTGTAGTTCAGCTGCGTTAGGGTTTGTTTTGGCCGTACAGGTTTTGGCCGTGCAAGTGACGGCTGAGGCTGCCCAATGGCTGTTGGACGCGGCCCCCTTCCTTCCTTCAGAGAACTCGGCAGCTGCTCGCACTTTCTTGTGGGACTCTATTTGGGATGTTGTCGGCCCATCTAGTTTTTTGGCATCAACCTTTGCCACGGAGGTTAGCTCATTACTCCATTTTGGCTTTGCATTTGTATCGCGAGGAAAGATCATATTGCTGCAGCAATCGCTTATCTTCATCATGGGCGAAACTGTCAGAATGATGCTTTCAGAATCGTACATTTGTGAATTGGAGGCTTGTGAGAAATCATATGTGGCAGAGTAGTAATAAGCTACCAAAACCCTACCATGACGATGTGGGCTGCTGATGAGTCCGATGGCGAGGCGCAGGGCAGATCGAAGCGGAGCTTGCACTCGCAGCTTTACAAGCTTTGAGTCCTGTCTGCAAAACATTCGCAGCCTTTTTCCCGTTGACTACTTGGAGAGGAGTGGAGTGGAAGTCATCAAACTCCAATGAAGGGATCAAAGTGGAGGAGATGATGGATCAGTTTGCTCAGGCACTGTTACGCGCTGTTGAAGCTGTACTAGGCGGGGGAGCTCTGGCTCGAAGTAGAAGAGCCATACTCGAGTACTACCAGGTTAGTAATCAGCAACACTAACCAGCTTCTTTGGGAGGCTGGGGGGATTTGGAGTGGAAGTGAAGGGCAACATTTGCTAATCAGAATAGAAAATTAACGGCTTCAGTCCTTAGGGGCGCTCTCGACGTATGCTAGAAATTATTTTGACTGCGAATCTCCGCATCGAAGTGGTTGGATGGACAGCTCAGTGAATGCTTGTGCAATGCATGATTTCTAGTAAAAGGTCGTAGTTCATCACATAGTTTTGTTAGAAAAGTTTCAGTGAAAGCTTGTGGTTCCACTTCCGGATGGCTCACGAGCCCTGGATATCTGTGCAGTAGTTGCAGCATGCAATGACAATGTGATTCGTCACTTCAAAAGACTGCAACCAGATGCCACGAGTCCTTGACTTGTCTCCAGACGACAAGTTTGCTAGCTGACTTGAGCCAGTAGGCTATCGTTTCCTGTTATGAGCATTTCTTTTAAGCTTGGTAACTCTGCTCCTGTACGATCAACTTTTTCACATTCCATTGGGTCGGGGTGGTTCTGGGCTTCTGCCATCAAGAGTGTGCATTCTTAAAGTTCTTCTGTCACCTCCTCCAGTCAAAGAAAGCAACAAGGCTTGTAAATAAGATTTCAAGAGGTTTTTATGGGTACATTGCAGAAGCGAAAGCTTTGCAAACATGCATCCCTTTGCTAAGTTCTCCTGGAGTATGTGCATGCAGTGGTGCTGCTTGGATTCGCTCATTTCACCTACAGAACATGCAGCTCCGAAACTCGAGAAAGAAATTATCCCCCAGACTGAGCTGATGAAGCCTGCAGTCAGTGACGGAACCGTGAAGATTATCCTGAAGAACGCAATTGAAAGGTACATTACCGTACACCTTCAAGAAATAGTCGCTGGCTGACGAACATCATGTCTCAGGCTGCGTTTCCTACAAGTTCAGCGGTGGTGGTATTCCTGTTCTATGAACCTCGTCAACCAATCTGCAGTGTGTGCATCAAGAACTGGGCTAAGTACAAAGTTGAAATCTTTGACCTTGACCTTGGTAAAAGTTGGAAAGTCACAAGAAACTGGAGGCATGTCCATTGGTTTGGCTTCTCTGTATCGCGAAACTGACACATGTTTATGCGAGGAGGGCAGCTTGGAGACAGTGGGCGAGAGCTTTATGATTCCGCTGCTTCGCTGCATTAGGTCTCTTATCGCCTGTGGAGCTGTCCATCTGGCGGGCCTGGATGTTACAGGAGGGGAAGTGCAGGTCAGGGCTTGAGACTCTCGTTAATGGTATTAGAACGGGAAGTTGTTTATTGCACTTTCTTGATAAACTTGTGCTTTTGACGAGTCAGTTGTCTTGAAGGTAGTGTGCGATGATCGATTGTTTGTATTTTTGCGCACATTGGACGGCTTTGAATAATGTGAAGATTGAAGATAGCGATGTTCTCCATTCCTGTGATTGGCTGGGCAGGTAATGAGGGCAGTTGTTAGAGCTGGTTGGTCAGCGATGGTGGATGCAAACAGCGGAAAGGTCGCACCCATCGCAGCATTCCTCTCTTCAATGCTGCATCCGGCTGTGTTCGGGGATCCCAGAATGCACGCAGACCGCAGTGAGGGCGAAGAGAGTGAGGGGCCCCTCAAGTGGGTAAGTTTCTCTCCTTAATTTCTTTCTACTCGGCTGATCGAAGTTGGGATGCCCAGGTCCATTTGTCTCACTTCGTTACATCGATATTAGTATCCATTGTTTCTAGATCACAAGTGGCAGCTCACGACTCCTAGAGGGTGCTCCGTCGTTAGATTCAAACCTTGGATGTCTTGCAGAGGTCCCATGCTTCCATAGAATGCAGAAAATCTATGTCTCAAGGAAGAAATGAACTGACTTTTGTCAACTGTGTATGCCAATTTAGATACTGGGGCAGCTGATCGACCACGGAACCCGCAGTCCACGGATTATGAGACTCACAGCCCTCCACCTCTCGGGCCTTTTGTTGCGCCATCCCGAGATTGCAGGACTCTACATCGCTCAACTCAAAGTGTTTGCTTTACATGGAACAGGTGAGACCATGGAGGACCTCATTTGCGATCTTCTGAGCTAAGTGCTAATGACCTCAAGTAGCAGCTACCCGCAGTTGTTTCAACTTGCACAAGTGTGATATCCAGTTCGATATTTCATAGTTACAACCTTAACCGCTGGTTCTGCACGAACAGCTGGAAATGCTCAGGCTGTGATATGATGATGAAGGCATTTTCCTGCGTTTGTCCTGTAAAATTGAGAGTTCATTGTGTAGCGTGCCCACTGTTGTGCTCGTCCAAAGTCCTGAGCAGCGAGTCCCCTCGCGTGCAGATGTGGTCGATGAGGAGGTCATAGCAGAAATCGGAGCGAGTGAGGCGGACTACCTCATGCTCGCGCGCAGCGCTGATCCTGAACTCGTGGAGGTGAGAGCTGACTCATGCTTCCGCTCCCCTGCACTCCGTGTGTGTGCTCTTGCCGTCCAGTCCCAGTGCCGTGGGTGTACTCAAAAGGCACTCTCGTCTTCATTGCATTTTTGCTTCGTACATTTTTTGTGAGCTTAAGGGGCGGGGAGAAACTGCTGTTGTGATTCAGCTCGTCGATATGATGATGCTTTGAAGAATCAGCTTACCCTTTGCTGCTTGACTATATCGAGATGTATATTCCAGCATTTTGCTTAGGGGTCTACTTTGACTGACAGGTTTTAGTAATTTGGCAACTGAAAAAGAAGCAGCTTTTGTTGATGGTCGTTTGTTTCCCAGATATTCAGTAATTCAGAAATGTATGCGCGAGTCTCCATTGCCATCCTCATGTTCCAACTCTCCATTGAGTACGTAAAGAATTGTGAGTCGGAAGAGCCCCTGAAAAGGGGAAGAGCACAATCGGCAAGAGACTGCGGTCAGGCGTTCCTGTCTGCACTACTTCGAGCATCAGTAGGTTTTATGGACCTTCTTATTTTTCCAATAAATATCAAATTGTACTAGTCCCAGTGCTTTTCGACGCCTTTTCCCACTAGCCGTTTTGATGTAGTTCACGTGGGATTACACCATTTCACGTCTTTTCGGAACGGCGTAAGTGGAAGTGCTGCAAATCGGACGCATGTCCGTTGACTGACAGACCGCGGTGAGTCCTGGCAGGTGACGGAGGCAGGCCTCTCCAAGGAGCTCTACAAGAAGAAAAGCGCGGTGAGGGCAAAATTCAACCGTGCCATAATCACTGGGTTTGAATGGACTTACTTGACACACTTGCCCTGCTGTTTGTTCATTTTATGATGGTATAGTCAATGTGTCGATTGTGTCTCTTCTTGAGATAATTTTACGCTTTCCTTATAATTACAGAAGTGATTGACTATTACGCGGTTTTTGTCGAGGGGGTCCCCTGCAGGTTCACCGGAAGAAAGTGCGTGCCTGGCAGATGTTGGTCATTCTGTCGCGCTTCCTCGAGAGACACATGCTTGAAGAAGTGATTCTCTCCTTAGACACGGCTATCGAGGTGAGAGTGAAAGCAAGCTCCAAGCGGCCACATCCAAACGCAGCGAGCATAGCCTACCTGTCTCTTGAACTCTCATGTTGCGACTCCTTTGCCAAAGTTGTTGTTTGTCGAGCCAGCAATTCATGATATTGCATTTGCAGCTCATTTGTGCTTGCTTTGATTCTGTCGTCGAGGTTAAAAGAATGGCCTTCTGTGGGACTTTGCAGCGGAACAACATGCCTTCTGTCCGACAGTTTCTGGAGATCTTTGCAGTGCAGGTTTACCTGCGGTTTCCCCATCTGGTGATTTTACGCTCTTATTCCTAATCGAAGCCCAGTCGTTTGAAAGACCTAGGATGAGACTTTATCGAAAATATCACTTAGATAGAAGGGCCTATGGGCTCTTTCACTGCTATGCACAATACACGATGATTGTAGAGTCTGGCATCGAACTCTGATTGATGGCAGACAGTTTTCTTGCCCTTCATTAATGAATCTCGTGAAGATAAGGCTACTTTCAAAATCGTTTTTTCCAATGCGAGACATAGGAAGCATACGAACCTCCTCCATAGCTTCCTTCATAATATCGCTCCTTCTGTGACTGATTTATGAGGCATTTCTCCTTGATACTGCATGAAGGTGGAGGAGCATTTAGTACCTATGCTTCAGCAGCACAACATGAAAGCACAGGTATGATAAAAGCTGTTGAAATCAATCCCCATCTGTTTGGTCGTCATTTACAGGATACATAACTCAACGCTTGCCACTCGTGCCGTTTTCAGAATGTGCTTATACTTTCTCATTTAACTAATCTTTTCACATTATTTAAGCAGATTCTATATTTCCTAGTGTTTTGTTGCGACATATTCCAGCCCTACGAATATCGCTCTGGTCGATCCCACCAGCACGTACTATCTATCATGCAGCACAGCCAAGAAGGTGTCTGAATGTCGGACTCCCTCTCTCACGTGCGGGGCAGGCCCAGGCGTCGTACGTGCTGATCGCCGCCCACGTCATCCTCCACGTGGCGCCCTCTCTGCGGGCGGGCGTGGCTTCCCTCGTGGTTCCCGCCGCGCTGCCCTCTCTGACCACGCACCACCACAGTCTAAGGAGCTTCGCGCAGGTCGGCCCGCCGCTGCCTCCTTGCCTTCTTGCCTGCGAATGCGGATGGATGAGATTGAGAGCTCGATTATTTGAGGCGAGGACTTTGGCAAGATTGACGAGATTTCCTTGTTGTTACGTGAGGGCTGAGATTTCAGGGCCTAGGAGACGGAAGAGTGTTCCTATTCGGTTTCCTCAGAATGGTGCTCTTACATGTGGTGTTCGTTTTGCCATCAGGTGCTGCTTTTCCGTGTTCTGTCGCAGTTTACTTCCCATGAGGTTATGCCCAATAGCCTGATCGATTCCAGGTGTCTCCAATCCATACGAGAATTCTTGGAGAAGAACGAGCAGTGTGTAAAGTAAGTGCGATATCCGAAGTTTTCTTTATGTTCACCATTCCGGTGGCCATTTTTCCGTCAAAATATCCGTCCATGGGCTTAATGAGCAATATCAGATAAATCAAATTACCCATTTGAATCTGAAGAGTATTTCAAGTTGCTTGCTCGCCTTGTCTCCCCCGAATTGCTCGCAGGCTGCGAGTTGCGGTGGAAAGTTATCTCGATGCCTTCGATCCAGTTTCTGTGACGACTCCACGGGGGATCTTTGTGATGCATGACGATGGGGAGGAGGACCAATCGAAGGTGACAATTCACACAACCAGTCTCTTACGTCTCTACAGTCAAATCCTAAAGTCTCCGGCGACCCCAGCATCTGAACCATTTGAATGTTGAGCTCTACTGTATAAAAATTGAGCTTTGAATTGCAAGCATAGCTCCATATTTTATGGATCAAAGGCAGAAATCTGTCCCTCCTCTGTTTCCGATGGAAAGTAACAGTAGATTCTCAGAACTTTCTCTTGCTGAATAAATGAACACTGAAAGAGGGCAAGGTGTCAAGCAACATGCCGTGCTGGGGGGAGAGGTGCAGACTATGGATGATGTAATTGAGTGCGTCCCTATTGCTGTATACGACCATGTGGCGTTCTTCCTTAAGGCAAGCTCTTCATGCATCACTGGGGTTGTGCATCACAGTATGTTACAGTACTGAATAAGTCTGTGATCTTCCTATTCGTCAAATTGTACTCGATGCTGACATGTAACCAGGAGTTGGGCACAGACAGGAGGGATCACTTGTGTTTGCCGAATTCTATGATCTCAATCTTGCTCTGCCTCCGCTGTCTGTTTGACATATGAAATGAGCTTTTGAACAGGTCGTTAGAGAGGAACTTCGAGAGTCGGTGGCCGCGGACATGGCACATCTTCACCTTGAAGCTGCGGAGGAGAGAGATAAGCGTGAGAAGTGGAGCAGTAAAGACAGCATTCCTTCAAATCATGGGGACAAAAGTGCAAAATCAAGTTCCGTATTTGAAGAATCGCCCAACAGCAGCCTCAATTGGGACTTTCAGAGAAAGTTCCTCAGTACAGAAGCGAGAGCCAACCTTCCAGCAGGTGCATTTTTCGTTGCTCCATTTCATGCCTCTAGTTCATCATGCATGTGGATGTGATGCTCATGACTGGTCTCTTCTTGAAGAGTTTAATTTAGTTCCGGAGGTGGCTAGATTGTCAGAGGCTTGCTAGCTGGACGGTGCGCAAAGCGGCAGTCCAAGACTGGAGTTTTCTAAAGCCTGGAAAACCTGGAAATCTATTACTTTGTAAAGTTTCCTACTATTTTTCGTGTGTGTTTTTCGTATGGATTGACTGGGACTGTAATCGTAAACTGGACGTTTAATCGTAAAGTAGTGTGGTTCCAATGTCCCCGTACGGCCGGAGCAACAAGCGTATGGTGTTAATAGCATCTTTAGTCTTTAGTTGTCGTGGGTGTGAAGTCAGTTGGGTGGTCATATGGGAAAACCAACTGAATTTGATCGTGCGCAGCATTCCCAACTGCTTTTCTTACATTAGACTTTTCCATTGCAATACATTCATCGTTTTTTTCGCTCAAATGTGTGATCCATGGCAGAGGATGAGCTGGACGAGGAGCTCCTGTTGGGAGCCGCAGAGTCCCGAATGAACCACGTCGCTGCAATTCGCGGAAATCGTCAAAACCTCATTGTTGTTGCTTCCCTCATTAATCGTATCCCAAATTTGGCAGGATTGGCTCGCACGTGCGAGGTAGGTCAACCTTAGAATTGGTATCGGAGGACTAACTGGGCAAAGCAGCTTAGAGAAGATTTGGAGTGGTTTTGAGCTTGACAACTGATGTGGTGAGAACCTATTTTTCCATGAATTTTTAACATGAACTTTTGGTGGTGTTGCAGGTCTTCAAGGCAGCATCATTGGTGGTCGCAGACGCTTCGGTGGCCGATGACCGACAGTTTCAGCTTATCAGGTGCAAATGGTTTATGCTTAGGTTCATGAATTTGCCGTCCTATGAAGTGATTGGTTCTGTGGAGAATTTTGAGGCAGTAATCAAGTGAAGACCGTGTGTTCTATCCATGTCACTTCATGCACATTGAAGCCAGCCCCGTGCATCAAGAGAGCCTATTGGGCAGCTTGAGCTTCTCACTCTTTGTGGTGTTGTTCGCTGCAGTGTGACAGCCGAGCAATGGATTCCTCTCATTGAGGTCCCAGAGTCGGGCCTCTCCTCCTTTTTGCAACGGCGGCAGCAAGATGGCTACACCCTCCTCGGCCTGGAGCAGACCGCCAACAGCATTCCCATCCATTCTTACGATTTCCCCACAAAAACGGTACATGCCATGCCATGCCATGCCCCTTGCCAGAGCCAGACGCCTGTGATGCATGTGATGCTGGTAGTGGTAACGAAGCTTTAAAAGTAGAAGGATTCATGTCGCATTCGATGCGCATGTTATAAATACAAAATGTAAACCCCATTCCTTATTTTCTTCACTGACCCACTTCTGAACGGTGTTTTGTATTTTTTATGTCTGGCGGCTCCCAGGTGTTGGTCCTTGGAAGGGAGAAGGAGGGCATCCCTGTCCCCATCCTCCACATGTTGGACGCATGCGTTGAGATCCCGCAGCTGGGTGTCATCCGCTCCCTCAATGTCCACGTCAGCGGGGCCATCGCCGCCTGGGAGTACACCAAGCAGCATGGCGGCAAACACTAGTCTTTTTTGTGGTGGTGGGGCTTAGTCAGTTAAGACCCGTGACGTTTCCTTGTGGCGCTTCATTTTTTATGGCGGTCCTCGCTTTCTTCCGCTAAGTTCTAGAAGGGAGTAATGTGCTTCGGGCTTCGATGGATAGGTCTGTCGAGTTTTGGAAGGTCTCAGGATTGCCTGGGTTGCATTGTCTTTGCTGAATCAATGCCCGTTTAGGTTCTGGTTGTTAGTTCAATGAGATCAAAAACAAACATAGAACTTTTTTCCTCTCTCTTTCCTTCAAAACTGCACTCTTGATGATTTTCTTCAATTGCACATTAGATCTCCAATCCATTCCGTCTACGAGGTGACCTGCTTATTTTTCTACAAAGAGTCTTGCTTGCACCTACTGCAATAACCCTTCTGCACATCGCACATCACGTCGCTTACCAACTTCTGGGACCAAACTGCCAACTCGAAACAAAGCAGAAGCTCTAAATTTGGCCACCAAACAAGCCGAGACTGCAGTGCGGGTCTCCTAATGTAATGTACAGCGGAAGCATGCAGGCAGACCACTCAGAAAAAAGTTGGTCGCCCTTCCATCCTGCATGTACGTGCCTGCTGCGGCTCGAGAACATGGTCGCGGATGGCATGAAGGGTCATGACGGTATTCAGCACATGCAGGTTCTGCTGCATCTGCACTCCAAACCTTTTTAGGCGGAGGATGTATCCGGCACTAACGCCGTTGAGCCTACGTTGAATGGTACGCCACATGGTAGGAGAGGTTCCTATGCTCGACCTCACTATCTGTACTGCGATACGAGCTTCTACATTATTTGTCTTTTTCTACAAAGGAAACAAAGACCAAAAAGCCAAAAAGGGACTGGAAAAGTCTACCAGCCTGTCCTTTACAAAGGTAAAAAGACGCGCCATACATACACAGGCGACAAGAATGGTAACCGTTGAAACCAAAAAGATCTGCGCAAAGAGCAAGCAACACACAAACCGCAAAAGAAAGAAGTTAGAACTTGCGTGCACCAGAAAACCAAGAAGTTATAAACAGAAGCTTCCTCAAGACTCAAAGCAGCGCTGTAAAGTGTACCTGCCAAGCCTTCTCCTTCTCGCTGTGCCTCTGCAAGGGTTGGCGTTGGCAGGTTGCGGTAGGCAGAGCGTCCCTCACTCCTCCATGGCGAACGGAAGCGATGCAATGTGAGCTGCTGCATCGAGGCGGCCCCAGCCAGGGCTGCCCCTTCAACCTGCCGCCATGGCTGCTCCTTCTATTCCCTCCACCTCCGCTCTACGAGCCTGTTGACTTCCCGCCCCCCCTTGGACGCGGAGATCGCGCCTTCTGTCCCCCTCCACCTTTGTGCGACTTGTGCGATGCACCTGTCCGTCCTGTCTTTTTCCCTCCTACCTTCCTCTTTTCCTCCTTCAAACCGCTGCTCTCCTGCTCATCCTTACTCCCTGCTTCAACCAATGATGTTCCCTCTGTTCCGCCGTCTATTGCAGTTCTCGCAAAAACTGAAGCTGACTCCGAACCACCGGAGCCTGACGGCCGCGGAACCCCACTGGAAGATGAAGGATCAGCTGCTCTCTCTGCTGTGTCCATGTCTATCAAACTTTCCGCAAACACGACCTCTTCATCAAACCCAACATTCTCTCCCACACCCCTCTCTTCAGTTTCCTCTTTCCCCTCGTCCACTTTCAGAGCCACTCCTGCAACAGCACCTCCACATTCCGCCGACTCTCCCGATCCCACAGCTACAGAGAGAGGCTTCCTGACTGCTGCTGCTGCTGGTCGTGCATGTGCACTGGAGGGCACTGCAGGCACCTTATACCCACCCCCTCCCTTTGCCAAATCCCCAGACTGTAGGGAGCTTCCTGCCGGCCTCCCTCCCATATTGCTACTGCCTCCTTTTCCTTGCGGGGCTCCTCTTGCTGCGGGAGAGGCAGCCATTTTGGATGGCAGAGGCAGCGCTGCCATGCGCGAGGCCGCCATGGGGGACCCGGGAAGGAACGGATGGAGAGCCCCTCCGGGACCCATCTCCACTTTTGCGTTTCCGCCTACCGCCGTTCCAAGCCAGCCATTAGGGGGGACTCTCCCAGAAGGCCACATGGGCCATGGAGCCATTGCTCCTGACTGGGGGAAGCCCTGCACCATCACTCCCTGCTGGGGAGGGAGAGGTCCGTTTGGAGTCATGGGGGTCTGGAAAAATGGGGAAGGAGAAGCAGGAAGCGGAGCTGAGGGAGGGGTGGCGGGAGAGGGAGGAGCTTGGCGCTGCGGTCGGTGGAAGAGGAGGTTGGCAATGTTGCGGTCGATTGGGTTGGTTTCCGTCTCAAGTAATGCAGGCAATCTGTACAAGAAATAAGCCATCGACGAATTCGTGTAAGTTCAATTCTGGAGCGGTTTTTCTTTACATGCAAACAGGAGCCACCGATTCAGAGGAAAATTTTCCGAGTGCATGATTGTGACGCATTCTAACCTTGGCGAGTTCGGGCCACCCGATACGCCTCCTGCCTCTGAATCAAGTCCCTTGGCTCCCGCCGCTTCTCCACCTGCTCTCTCACTCGCTGCTTTTCTCTGAATGGCGCTCCTGGCCAATCGAAAGAGAGCATCGCGAATACAGAGGCGAGTACCAATGTCCAACTGCATCAGGCCACCCCCCCACAATTCTCCACTCAATTCACAAACCCTAACACGGCCAGATTGATCCCCTGTTGCAAAGTCTCCTGCAACACCCCACGAAGCAGCCTCTCAAAGCCTAGCTGAACCCTCACCGCCCTCACCTTGTTCAAGGTCGTCTCCAGCTGGTGTAGCACTACTCCTTCCACTCCCTCCTCCCCTTCCTCTCCCTCTGATGGCCCTGCTCCCTCCGACGGTTCTCCCTCCCCCCCTGAACTGCCCGCCGAAGCCACGTGCTGCTGCTCCGCTGCCAAGTGTTGCTGAACGAGCAGACGCTGCCGCATTTGCTGCCTCCACTTCAACTTCTCAATCTTCTCCTGCGGAGTCATAGGGGTCGTCGACACATGAGGGAGGAAGCGGCCGCCGTAGGGCGAGTGGCCGTGGGGGATGTGCATCTGCGCGCCCATGGAGGGCTGCTGCAGGGGGGGGGGCATCATCGGCGGCTGCTGAAACACGGGGGGGGGCTGCTGCGGCATGAAGAGAGTGTGGGGAGGAGGAGCCATGGCCGTCTGATTCGCAACAGAGAGAGGGACCTGCTGAGAGGGAGAGGAGGAGTTGGTAGCCGCCATGGGAATGTGGTGCATGGCAGGGAGGTAGGCGCTCTGCATGTAGGGGCGGGGGCGGTGGGCATGGGAGTAGGGAGGCACAGGGAAGACAGTTTGCTGCGGAGAGGAGGGAGTGCCTGGGCGCATGGAGAGGGCTGCGGGAGAGGGAGGGCCGGGCGAGGCGGAGACTGAGACAGAGCCCTGCAGGGAGGGGCTGGAGACAGTGGGAGAGCTCATCGGCGATGTGAGGCGGCTCACGCTACCAGTGCGACTCCCTCGCTTCTTTGACGGCCTTCGAGTGGACTGCGCCTGTGAAGCCAAGAATCGACTCTTCAGAGGTCGCACTGAAACAGGAACGAAACAAAACTCCCGCCTTGCTGATTGGAAGCAGCAACTTTCTCCCCAAGTCTTCCAAGACTTGGGGGACAAGCTGCTGCCAATTGCAGACATGTAAGAGGACATGCAGCACGGAGGCATAATGGAAGCAAGAAAATACAATGGGTTAGAGGGCGGGTTCACCCACCTGAGACGGCTGCGACTTGTCTGTAGTTCCTGTTGCTGCGCTGGAGAGCACTCCATCATCGTCGAACGATATCGCTTCCCCGTCTGCAGAAGGCTGCAGCATTGTCTCCGAGCCCTGCATATAACACATCCGACCTGGCTCAGCTCAAAAGTAAGAGAGAGAGAGCGAGAGAGAGAGAGAGAGAGAGAGAGAGAGAGAGAGAGAGAGAGAGAGAGAGAGAGAGAGAGAGAGAGAGAGAGAGAGAGAGAGAGAAAGAAAGAGGGGAACTGCACTTCACTTCAAATTAAATCTGCAGTTGCTGCATTGCACAGTGAGCCCACTCCCTTACCGTGACAGTGGGTTCCGGGTCTCCGTGGCTCCTATGCTTCAGCTGCCGCCTCTGCAGGTTGCGCTGCTCCTCCTCGTGCTTCTGCCTGAGCTCGTGCTGCTCCTGCTCCTGCTGCTGCTTCAGCAGAGCCGTCTCCAAAAGCTCGTCCTTCTTCAAGTGCCTCTCCTCTCTCACCTCCCACACCATGCCCTCCTTTCCGCTCCCGTCCACATCCATCTCGATCTTTACCAACCCTGACTGCCCTCCAGGAGGAGAACTTCCAAGAATGGCCTGCGAGGCAGAAGACGCCAACCACTGCTCCGTCTCTGCAGAGATGCTGCTGTTGAGCTGGGAGCTGCTGTTGAGCTGCGAGCTGCTGCTGAAGAATGGGGACAGAGAAGGAGAGAGATAGAACAAGAGACCCCCTGAGCAACTGACGAGCAGATAGAAAGTCCCAAATAGAGTAGTCCTCCCGAGTTCTCTTGCACGCGATCAAGCAAACTTTGAGCAAGTTTTTTTCACGGAGGTAAGTGGAGCCTGCAGTAGTACCTGAGCAGCTTCTCCATGTCCTCTGCATGGTTGACGTTCCCCCAGCCGTACTCCAGCAGGTTGCTCCGATTGGCCTCCTCCTCGTCTCCCTCGAAGAGCTCCACATCTCCGTCCGCAGGCCCCACATCGTTGAGAGAAAAGTGGCAGGAAGTAGAAACCACTGCAGGGTCCTCCTCCTCAAACATTCCTTTTCCGCTCATGTAGACCCCCATGTGTCCCAACTCCTCCGCCTCCACTTTCACTTCCCGTGCTGTGGCTTCTTGCTCTCCTCCCTCCATCGCATGCGGAAGCAGCGATACATCCTCTCCTCCTAGCCCACCTCCCTCTCTAACCCCATTGGAGGACCTGAACTCTCCACCCTCCCCAATAGCTTCCTCCGTTTCCGCCAGCATAGAGCCATTTTTCGACCCCCTGACGAGCACCTCCGCTACCTCCACCCCCTTTTGGGAACCCCCCGTCCTCTCCCCTTTGGACTGCTCCCTGTGCAGTTGTTTCCGTCGGTCCGTCCCGGGACCCCATACCCCGCCCATCTCCTCCTCCACTCCCGGAACGATGTGGTCGTCAGTTTCTCCGAACTCCTCCCACACCATGTCGTCAAACTGCAGGGCAGACACCCTCTATAATTTGATATTATTATCACACAAACACATGACTTTTGCGAGGGATACAGTTGCTCCAAATGAATATATAAACGATGGGTAGGTGGCTGCCGGAAAGGGTACAGAGGGAGAAACTATTGGACTTCCACATTAGCATGTAGTCATTTGACTTTTTTACGCGTTACGTTATAGAAATCATTGACCTCGATAAGTCGGCAGGATTTAGACCTTTTAATTAGGGAAAACGAAAGGCTTCATACATAGGATTTCAAACAATTAAGTATTGGAACGATTGTAGCAGGATATAATTACTGCCAGAAAAGGGAGAGAGGGAGGGGGGGGAGGAGGAGAGAGAGCAGAAAGCGCCTGGATCATGGGTAATATCACAGGTGAAAAAGGGCAGCATGCTATCACGTAGTGCAGTTCCCCCCCCCCTCCCAGCAACATAAGGACATGCTTTACAGGGCTAGGGAGCGGCATCTTACTGAGGACCAGCTCGTGATGGGATTCTCCGACTCATTGAATCCCCAAGATGACATCGAGCCTCTGCTATGATTTCACCAATGAGAAGTGCGAACGCACCCCTTTCACCGCCCCTCCCTCACTGCCTTGCGAAACTAGAGTAGCTGCATATGAATCTGCTATGAGAGGCTATGCGCCAACGACAGGCCTATCTTCGACGAGAAAGTTGGGCAGCCTGTTTCCTAAATTTATCCGACTGCAGAGCGCCTGCGATGCGTTCACCTTATCCTCCAAAAATAAGCATATCTCCTTTCTAGCATGCTACGGAGGGCCTCCGCTGCAGGAGAGCAGCAGCTGCATGCGCCGCTTGCAGTGTCTGCATGAAGGTGTCCGCCGCCACATATCCAGCGAAGGAAAGGAAGCGCAAAAAAGACCGTCCAAATCTTGTCCTTTTCTTCACTCCGCCCGGAGGCTCCTCCTCGCGCCGGCTCCTCTAACCCTAGCCGTGCCAAGCGGTCCCAGAACACGCCTCCCGGACCAACAGCCCCTGTCACGCCGCTCCTGCCTCGCTCGGTTTGCCTCTGCCCTATCCCTATCCCTATCCCTACCCCACTTCGCTCCCTCTCCCTCTCCCTCTCCCTCTCCCTCTCCCCCTCCCCTCTCCCTCGGCCTCTCCCCCGCCCGCCCGCCCGCCCGCCCCCGAACGGCCGTGCCCGGCCCGGCCCGACTCGTAACGTGGGGCGGAGGGCTCGCCCGGATCCGCACGGCCAATGGCGCGCGCGCAATAGATCCGCCGCAAAGATATCCGCCACGTGGCCGCGCGCCCGCCGCAGCCCTTCCCGACCTGGCGCCAGGTGGACTTGAACTGCCACGTGGCGCGCGCCCCGGGCAGTGCGGCGCCGGATCATCGACGGTGGCGGAGGCGGACGGACGGACGGACGGACGGACGGACGGACGGGACCTGCCGCGCAATCGAGCCGCGGGCGGACGGCCCGGGAACGGCCCGGGGACGGCCCAGGGACGAGCCGGGGACGGCCCGGGGACGGCCTGGGGACGAGCTGGGGACGAGCTGGGACGAGCTGGGGACGAGAGCTGGGGACGAGCCGGGGACGGCCAGGGGACGATACCGGTATTCAGTGACCGGCAGCGCACGGCGGGGGGGAGGGGGGTGCGCGCAGCGGATCGAATCGGATCGACGGCGGTCAGAGGCCGTCAGCGCTGCGAGCGAACGAACGGCCGTACGGCGGGCAGGGCAGGGTAGGGTAGGGTAGGGCTGACGTGGCGCTAACTGCAGGTCGCAGCACGGGACCGCAGGCTTGTTGGCGTGCCGGTCGCGACGGGAAACGGAACGGCGGCGCATGGAGCGGCGCGCAGGCTGCGCGGAAAGTGCCCCCTCCACCAGAAGGCGCTGGCGCGGTCCCGACGCCTTCGGGGGGTGGGGGGCGGATTATAAGGCGGGAGGGCGGCCATGGCGAAGGTGCGGGGAGCGCCGAGGGAGGCATGGGAGGGACAGAGGCCTTTCCCCGCCTTGGGAGACACTGCGCAGAGGAGTCCTGTGGGCAGCTGGACTTTTTACCGTTCAAGTGCGATGCCTGCTCGCAGGTACGACAGGAAAACCCTACCAATTGGGAGCTTTCTGGAACTGTTGCTTCATTGAAAAGGAGAAAATATAATGGTCCCCGCATGCTATTCAGTTTGTTGTTGAGTGTTGGGTTCTTGACGAGAATTGGTCAGGTATGGGGGATGATATCCTATGTTGTACAAGTGCCATGGTGGTTCTTGTGAACAGGTAATTATGGGTGGTCAGGCAGATAAATTGTACCTAAATTTTCCTGTTCTGGTTCGCAGATGTTCTGTTTGGAGCATCGGAATTACAAGGCACATGGATGTTCTAAACGGATTAGCAAGGATTCAGTGGTCTACCTGTGTCCCTTTTGTGGCAAATCTGTGAAGAGTATTTTGGGACAGACGTCGGATGATACCCTGCAGCAGCACAGATTGAACCAATGTGAAGAGAAAGTCGTGCAGAAGCCAAAGTGTCCGGTCAAGGGCTGCAGTCAGACTCTGACGTTCTCCAACCGCGTACAGTGCAGGTGAGCGTTGCTCTACAGGAGGCGAGGATAGATGAGGGAATTTGCATGCAGTGCCCATACGACGCCTCTAGACAGGCGATTTAAAGATTGAACAGGAAGTTGGAAAGTTCAGAAATTCAAATGGTGTATAAGCAGAGCACCGGACCTCAGCGTATTGAGATAGATTTGAAGCTGCGGTGGTTCTCATTTACCCGTTGCATCCATGCAGGGATTGTGGGAAAGATGTATGTTTGAAGCATCGGTTTGGCAGTGACCACCGATGTGCCTCTGCAGCTTCTAGCGCCGCCGAGGCAGGAGCGAGAAAGCCTACCAGTGCGGGCGCGAAATTCCTAGAGGCTCTTAGCAGGCGCACTGGAGCCGACTGTTCTTCAAACGTTGACAGCAAGTCTTATGGGTCTAGCCAATCTAAGCGAGATGGTGGAAAGAGCGTTCAGGCACATTAACGTTAGGCGGATGCAGTAGGACACCTAGGGATTGTACAGGTCTTTCAAGCTGGCAGTAGTTGGGCGCTCATTTGTAGTTTGGAGGAAATGGCAGTGCCGTTGCAGGATGACCTCGCGGACTAGAGGCGACAGAGTCTGTAGTTCAGTGGTATTTTAGCTCCAAGGCTTTGATTGTAAATATGTGATTGGAGGAGTCCGACGGATTTTCTGATTTGTCAAGTTTCTTTTTCCTGTCCTTGTCAATAAAGTGTTCCTCGGGCAACAGGTGAATATTCTGTCTAAATTTTTAGGTTGTGCGGAATCATCACATGTTTATGATGTGAATGGCGCCCATTCCATGGAGGACTGCAATTGACACATGTAAAAGGTTGGCAGGATAGCATGATTTTGGCCGTCCAATTTCTTTGGGTTCAAAGCCAATCTTGCTGGTCCAAGAGGGTGAGAGGAAAGGGATTGCCAGTCCTCCAATCTTGTACGCAGGCCAACAGTTCATACACCTACGTCCAAATATATGCAAACTATTACATGAAGGGCAGCCCCAAAACTGCTTCATAGAAAAGGATAGGATCATAAGCACGACTGGCGATGGCTATGGCTGATTGATTCCTGAGGAACACTCGTATATACACAAGGTGGTACAGAGGTAGTAAGGCAGACGAGGGCGAGGAAGCGATTTCCTCAGAACTAGAACAAACCGAGCTGACCACATGCATGTTTGCATCTGAAACCACCGCTTGACTCTTCCACACATCTACAACTGCAGTTGCACCTCCCATACACCTCGTCCCAGCAGGTTGGAGCCCCACCTAAACACTCATTCCTTACCTCCGGAGTCTTGTGAGCATCTACGTTCCCTAGCCTGATGATGACACCTCCAAACCTGAGGGCTGCATTATCCCCGCCCATTGCAGACTACGCAATGTGCGAGCAGTCAGAAGAGTAACTAATTATGCCGAATGCCGTCCATGCGCAGCCATCTTTCCCCCACACGTTTGGCACGTTCTCTTGCCTGCGACTCGGTCAGTCCCCTCCGTACTTGCCGAATATCGTCCTCTGCAAGGAAGGACCTTGAACGGCGTGCACGGACTATTGCTGCTTTTGCCTGCCCCACACAGTATGATTCAAAAATGTTGGCTCTCTTGTGATAGAGACCCTTCTCTTCTGGTCGTCATTACTATCCCGCCCCATCTGCTGCAGGCGAAAGCAGCAAAACACTTACCAGAACATGAAGCCATCGTTTGCGCATAGCAGCTTCTTTGGCGCCTTCCTCTCCTACATCCACTGGACCACTCGCACTGAACGTGAGAGACACTACTTCCTTGGCTGTCGGAGATGCAAAAAGCACTTGGACATGAGCGGACCCCCCTCCTTTGCTCGCCATTCGGCTGGGACTTCGGCGAGCCTCGGTTTCAGAAAACAATGAACTATCTGCATACAAAAATATAAAAAGATGAACCGATGTTCAAATGAAATCCAGCATTAAGTCTATACATTACTTTGTAAACCGACCGCATTGGTGTTAAATAGACCGGGAATCGGTAGCACCGACCTAACAAGTTAAACTACTGGCTCCCAACATATCCAACATTAAGGTTCAAAAAGTAAAACGCTAATCTTGATCACAGGGAAGGAACGTGCAAAGGAATGGGTCATCAGGCAGCTCATGAATGGATGGATAAAGTCCCTCACTACGATCACTGAGGAAAAGGGGTGACATTCAGACTATTCCTCATCATCCGAGACAATTCAACCACATGTCTTGTCAATGCTGCAAACTTAGTCCTCTAAATATAAGACTCCTTGCAACAGCAAATCAAAGACAAAGATCGCACCTTCCAGTGTAGCGGCAGTGAAACTCGCAACGACATCATGCATTGTCTCAAACTCCTCTCCAGCCGTGCCCGTGGTTTCCTCGCCTGCGCGACTTGATTCAAGGTCCTCCTTCCTTGCAGTGCCGCTCTCGTTCCTGTCTGTCTGTTTCAGTCCGTCCCCGGGCGGCGGCCCTCTCAGGCCGAGCACGAGCTTCGCGGTAGCCATGAAGCTGTGCTCCCTTTGACTGCCGTTGACCGCCGGTCGAGCTGCGCCTGCCATGGCGGCTGGATGGCCGGCCGGGAGAAGGCTCACCCTCAGAGAGGGGCCCCGCACTCGCGACTCTGCACCGACCACTTCCGGTCAGGATGCGAGGCACAGCTAAAGAGGGACGTCCAAGATGTGAAGCAAGCAAGAATATGTGTTGACGAGGAGTTTCTCGCCAGCCTTTCCCTTTCCCGCACCACTACTGAAGCGAGAACTTCTAGGGTAAGACAGCCACAGAATGCCGTAGGGAATGATGTAGTGGGCAAGATGCAAACATGCTGCTTGGCAGAGATCGTGTGTGAGCAGGAGTCACGTGAGATATAAAACACAAGGACGACTATTGTCTCACCTTCTGCACTGAGCTGCACCCAGAGTGCTTGCAGTGGTCGAAAGTTGTGCAGAGCTGTACCAGATGGCAGGTCCTGCCGGCCACACTCATCCGCTCCCTCCTCAAATCAGCACATGGACACCCGTGTAACACTATGAAGGAAAATACTTCCGTCAGCCTGCCGGCTCTATGCCCTTAAAGCAGTACTGGACTTCTGCGAGCATTTCCAGAATTGTCCATGAAGGTTCTAGATGCAACATGCAACTCTGAATCAAATTTCTAACGGCAGAAAACCATCTCGCCTAGTTTTTCGCTGCTTGAACTGCTAGCAGGGTTCAACCGTCGGCAGACAGCAGAAGGCCTTTGCTTTGACTTCTTTCTAGCCATAGCACACTAGTTACTTTTCGTCAGGTCAAGCCACGAACCCCAGACATGTACTTGATTTCGGTCCGGCCAATCTCTTGCATGTGTCCAAATGAAGCGCACTGCAGAACTGATAAACTGACGGGCGTGGGGCGGAAGGTACCTTGGCGAACAGCATGCCTTGCAGGTCATAGTTCGGAATAAACAGGAGCAGACCGTTGGCTTGAACCTTCTTCACCTGTGCAGCGACAACAAAAACAATGTCACACCTATTCTGTCCTTAGAGAGCCTTAAGACTGCTCCCCTCCCCGTGGTTTCTGAGAGGTTGCCCCGCCCACCACAGCGCGGTCCGTGTGCACGTGGCGGGTGAGGTAGAGCAGGAGGGCCCGCCGGCTGCAGGTTTTCTGCGCGGCCTTGCTCGCACGCTGCCGCGCGTTCATGTGCGCGCCCGCCTGCAACTCCAAGGGCAAGGGCAAGGAACCGCTCAGACTTAGCTACCACACTTATCTGCTTCGAAACGAGGTGAGTTTGAGCTTCATTGTTACGGATGCCCCGCACACTTTGCATTAATTTCTTCTAAATGGGAGAGGATGCTCGTCAACCCGCCAAACACAATAGATTCAGCTATGCAAAGTTGCGGGCGAAATGCAACACCAGACAACGTGTACAGGCTCGTTTGGTAGACAGGAAGTGAACGCACCTTATGCAGTTCCTCAGTTGGCAGCAAGCCTGTCTTTCTGCTGTCACCCAACGGCGCAGGCAAAAGGCGTCGAGAAACTCCCTCCCTCCTCCCTTCCACTCTCTCACTCTCCTCTCTAAGTGATGACGAACGCATATCCTCTTGCTGTAAGCTCGCCATGAGGATACGGTGGACAACCACATCAGCATATCGTCGGATGGGAGAAGTGAAATGCGTGTAGAATCTGCAGACACTTCAATATGAGGACACTTAGTCCTGCAGCACTCTCGGAAGGCCCGCTTCAGGGCATTCACTATGCTATGCGTGGTTATTCGACACAGCACCACCTGCCTTGTAAGTTTGACTCAGACATCTGAAAGTTTTGATTGTTCAATCCTCTAAATACGACGCAACCCCCTCGGCAATGTCATGCTTGAAAACTGAAAACCTTCTACGATCCTGCAATTCGTGAAGTAGTTCCAAGAAGCATTTGCTTAGCAATAGGATAGTCGGGAAGCCAGCTCTGAAGCAGACATCGCCTTCTTGAATTCCTTGCCTCACGCCCCTATGATTGCACAACTGGCAAAGTATACCCAGCTTCTGGATAAGTGCGTAACATTATCATTCAAAAGGGCTAAGGTCAGAGGCGCTTATCGACCTTTGGTATTCGGTTCTCATACTCGAACCAAAACAGTAGCAATCGCCATGGCCAGGCATTCAACCCTTGTTTTGAATTCCATACATATGATGCATGAAGCATAATCCGCACTGTGAGTGGAAGTGCTGAAGCTTCGGAATGGTGGCGATACAACAGCGACAAAAGCAATTTCATCGATCCCTGTTTTACTGAAGAGGCAGCACCCACTCACTTGAGCCCGAGGCCGTAGTGACGGATGGAGTCGGAATCGGCGACGAGCCCTGTGCAGAAATACTCCGCCTGCCACGCATTGAAAAAGGAAAGGAAAGGAAAGGGAGGAGTCAATCCCGGAATGTTTCTCGCCTCAGCTCTGCTACTATCGTCAGGCAAACCAAAGTGGTTCTCAGGCTTATCTTGGAGCTTCACCGTCATTAATGGAATTCACAGACCTGAGAATATGACCACTGCAGGAAACATGAAGTAAAAGGAGCAGCAAAAAGCAGCCCGATGAACCAAACAAAACAATATTACATCTTGCAGGCAAGAAAAAGCAGCAATGTGAAGCTGTGATTGCGAGGCATAGCACGCTTGGGAGAGGCATCTTAAGTTGCTTTTGCCGAAAGGAGGAAAAGTTGCACCTCGGACATAGCTCGGGTCGCCATGGCCTTCACAGCCGCCTGCGGGCCCAAGCAGCCCGAGCACAATTGTGCAGTACTCAGTACCCAAAACTTGCAATTTGCCCACTTCGATTAAATGCTGAAACAATTGAGAAGTCCGCTCTTTTTGGAGGGTTTTTCGTAACTCGTGAACCCTCCCTCATACACAAAGCAAAAAGCCTCTGGTTGCCTTTCCAGACACTCACCTCAACAGTGCCTTCAACTTTGCCATGCAATCGCTCCAACGATTCTGCCAGTGCCTGCGTCATTCACACCTCTGCTCCCAGCTGAGCTATCCCTCCTTAAATGCGAATACTTTGCGCCTTGAAGCAACTATTGCGCCATTCAGTCCATCCCTCCGCCCAGAAAAGCATAGAATGTCACAAGGAACCTTATTGCTTGACGTGTCCAGTTCAATGGACTGCTCCATGCAATACTGCATCCCCCCACCATTGTCCCCAGCGTGAGACCCACCTCCCATAGCATGCCTTACAAGCGGGCAGAACAATCATATATAATGTATCAGCACCAATATCAAAAAAAAAAATATAGATATATTTGAATCGCCTCCTTAAGTTAGCCAATCCTTCCGAATCTCTGACTCTGCAGGTTCGAGCTCTTCCCCTCCCTCTGGCAACGAATAGAAGCACCTGCGCGAGATGGCGGAAGGAATCCTCTCGCGGTGCAGGATGTCGGCGGAGCAGCGCTGCGGAAGGGAACGCTCTGCACACGTGGGAGGCACAAGCATCACAAATGCAGCAAATAGATACAAGCGTGAAAACATTTGGAACCAACTTTTGCAGTGGAGGCACTGCGAAAAGTGGAAAGGGGACTTGCTGAAGGCGTTCGGGGAAAGTGGTAGAGGAATGCGATGGGAAATGAGTGCGTAAGGGGAAGTTGACGACTCTTAGCGCGTAATGGGCTCAACGCCAGTGCTAATGCAAAAACAATAGCTCTGCTTAGAAAACTGCTTAGTATGCTGTCAACATGATGCAACAAATGATACCAAATGTAGCGGGCTGAGAGAGAGAGTCATCTCGCTGGGAAATGCTGGTTTCCAGATTCATTGGTCTCCCAATCAATCCACGCCCCTATACGCTCCCCCCGTCGAACCCCCTACCAGCATGAGGGACCGGAAGCAGGGCTAGCCAATGGCGAGGCACCACGTGGCCATTCTGCTGACCAATGTCAGTGGGTCTGACAGTATGTCAGTGCGCTACCGCATGCCTTTGCTGACTTCAGTAGAATAAGCCAAAACAGCAAAATCCTGGCCCGGTAACCTCGTGTCTAGAGCTACTGTGGCATGTAAATCTTACTCATAGATTTGCTGCGCCACCGAGGCATTCGCAGCAATCATGAACTCGGCCACCACTCTGTTCATCTGCAAACCCCAGAGTTCTATATGAAGAACAAATGATGAATCTTTCTGCCACATAGAGCTCAAAACGATATGCAGATATCATCAATGGGTTTGGCCACTCTGCCATAAGGAAATCCAATCCATGGCAGCTTTCAGGTTGTGAATGCAAAATGCATCGGTCAACGTACGAGAATCTCCTTCTTGCTCTGCACCCGCACTGGCTCCCGCTTCTCGTTCAGTTCAAACCGCAGCTCCGCACTGCTCAACTGCAGGCCTCCGCTCTCCTCCCTTCTCTCTCGCAACTCCTGCTCATTAGAGCCACCCCCCTTCCATGCATTTCAGTCAGATGAGTCAGATTTTGAGGGCAGGGGTGGCAGCCTGCAGCAAAGGGCAAAGGCTAAGTACATACCACAGTGACATAACATTATAGCGCGCAGCAAAAAAAATCTTTCTACTTTATGAACCGTCCTGCTTAAGCAGCATTTGAGAACCATGATAGGAGACCACTGTACCTCAACTATATCACAGTCACGAGGTATAAACTTATATTCACCTGTCTTCCTAGGACAGAGTAGATAAGGATCTTTCTTCAACACCAATCCCTATCTGCAAAAGTTAGTAACTTTGGAGTAATAATCGAACAATGGGCGACCGTGAGCATTAGGGGGATAGCGATACCTGGGCAAATGCAGCGAGCACAGTCAAATTGTTTTTTACAAACAGCACTTCAGAATCACCTCCCGGCAGCTGCCATTCAGCGGGCAGTTTCTGGTTGTCCAGAATCATTTGAGCTTGCTCATAGACCATCTGCAAAACAGCTAGCGAACAGGGAGTGCAAACGTACCGGACTGTGAATGAGAGGATTTCAGTATGCCACTTTTTGCTGAGCTCATCTGCTAAAAGGACGAGGTGCTAAAAAGTACTAACAGCTTGCCATCACAGACCACATATGCTGACCAATCTTCAGAATCTAGGATCATTCTGCGAGGTTTCAGTTTCAAAGCCTGTCTACATTCTGATCACAGCACTGCTCTACGCGTTTTCCCAAGCGACAACAGCTCTATATGTGTACAAGCAATAAAGCGACGAGTGACATCTGCACGTTCCCCTGCACCTGGCCAGAGGAGCAGTATGAAAGCTGTGCCCCTATCCCCCTGTGCTCTCTCTATGCACCTGATAGCGCGAGAGGATGACCGTGCGGCCGAAGCAGGTCGAAGCGACGCGGAAGCTTCGTTCCGGGTCCACCGTCCAGAGCACGCTGACCGCGAGGCGCTCTTCGCCGCCGCGCAGAGAACAGAGGTCCTCGCTGCACGGCCCGCCGGACCATTCAGGGGGGGGGGGCAGCTCACTACGGGAGAGAGGAAAGTATTTGAGGAGTATTTGAGGTCACATGTGCAGCTTTTTTGGACATGATGATGCATGATGACTTGGCATCATCATCACCTGAGAAGTTCTGGAAGCATGTTCAGGCGTCGATCCACGAGGTACACAGTTGTGGATCTAGACCGAGCCTCCAAGTCCAGCAGACTGTCGGCCTTTACAAAGTACGATACGTCTGCTATGTGCACGCCCACCTGACTCAACCCACGCCGCATTTCAGACAAATAACAAAACAAGAAAAGCAACTTTCCATTCTAAACGTGCATCCGTAGGCCGTAAATCCTCCATCGTAGCAAACGTTGGAGAAGAAGGTAAGCACCTCTATCAGGCCGTTTGGAAGAAAGTGCAGGGAAAGGGCATCGTCCACATCTTTGCTGCCTGGAGGATCAATACTGCAAGCCCATCCCAAAGCAAGTCGCAAATCAGTCCAAAAAAGTTGTTAAAGGTCAATTGTCCTTTGGGATGCCTTGCGGCATTGCCTCACTCTCTGTGAAATTCCATATCCCCACTTAATTGAAAGGCTGCTGTTGGACAACCTGCACGTAAAAAGAAGTTTGCGTAGATCACGGCGTGCTCGCAGTTCTTCCTGCGGAATTCTCCATGGGGCCTCCGTGGGAAGCTCATTCAGAGCTCTGCCCCCAAACAACAACCCATGTTCAAACCAGCTCTCAAGAATGTCCGTTGATTTTCAAAACTGGCCAAAGAACAGAGTCCGAAATTGCAGAAGTACGCTTCAAAAAACTCCCGTCTGTTTGTTTGTTTCCCTTTCAGTAAATTCCTCAACTGCTCCAACTGCCAAATAGCGGGTCCCATATTATACTCGCCGCCTTGTGCAGATCTCAACCGGCACAGTGCATGCAATCCTTGCAACCCTCTCACCCGGCGGTGAACGGCGAGTCGATGATCCCATTTTCCACCAGTACGGCGCTGCACTCCGCGCCAAGATCCCCCATGGGGCCCAGAACGCGCACCACGTGGCCATGCGGCACTGCGGAGGCGCGCTCCCAGCCGTCGATGCGCAGGACAAAGCGCTGGCCGAATAGGCGCGCGCCTTGGCGCGTGCGAACGCGGACCTGGGCGCTCGGGGAGGCTCCGTCAGCAACGCACAGGAAGCATTGGCAGCTCAAACAGGTTTCTGTAACAATGTTCAGCTGTAAGCGCGAGGCTACTCAGAATCTGGAAGGCTAAACTTGAAGTGACTGCAACTAGGTCATTTGCTACTGCAAAGTTCCCTGTCAGGGTCCGAACTGAGGCAAAGAACGCAAGCATTTCAGCAATGTTTGGGGATAAGACTGCAAAGAAAGTTGAGGGCCATGAACAAACGGGTCTGTCAATGGCACTGCCTACCATCCCAGATAGATGTGTAGATAATGTATCTCTAAATCGATAAACACCTGCAGAGGTATTGTTTCGGCTTTACCAAGGGGATGCAACGGTCCATTGGGATGCACAGCAACGCCTCCTGCCTGCAAGAGCAATTGTACCACCATGCGGGAAACAACACAAATTAGATCGATTGTGCAGGATGACGCCTGTTCAGACGATTCTCTTTCGGAATTCACAGCATCAGGCATTTTTCTAGAGAGACTGTCCTCTCTCCTCCGGAACTGCTTCTGGAGGCCACCGCCTTACCGGAGCGATTCTCGTTCTGACAATCTCTGTTCATCGTCCTCCCGCAAACACGCTACATAATCTCTCTGTGCTCGCTGTATCACTCTCACTATCTCCCCTGTTGGAACCTTTTGTTCGTGCAGATTTTGATCAGCCTTTAGGAAGTCTTCCTCAGCATCAGCCTCTTCCCACAGGTCCCACGCATCATCCGAGGGAGCTCCCCCAGCGGCGCTGCTCTCCTCCCCCGCCACCTCTCCCTCCGCTCTATTGCCTCTATCTTTATTTGCTCCCCTCGCCCTCCACTGCGCGGGGGGAAGCACCCGCACCGCTACCACATCTCCCGCAATCGCACGGTTTTGAAGAGTTCGATCGGGTACAAAGACTTCGCCAAGAGCTGCCTCGCCATGGTTGCTGGAAACACCAGGAAAAAAGGGAGTCATATACGCCATACATTCGTTGGAGACCGTGCTTACCGGTTCATCCTGGAGAGGAAATACCTCGTTTTTTTAAAACAAATGTGACCTTCCTTTGACATGAGAGTAATGCCAACCCCCGTCTAGCTGCAAAGCTAACCACCAAGATAGTTGCAAACAGTTTCCTCCATTGTCTTTAAAAAAAAATAATAATATGTGAGGCTTTCTGTAGAAACAAGAAAAGGCTGCCTTTCCTTCAACCTTCGAGAGAACATACCTCCAACGGACAAACCCTTCCAAGGGAGAGTGGGAAGAGACATGAAATATACCGATTTGAAGAGCGCCCTCTCTCACTCCCTCATCCACAGCATGGCCTGCGAGAGTCCAACAAAAAAGGCTCCGCATCAGCAGAGCTGCATCTCCCAAAAACGCGAGCACGTACACACGGAAGATAGCTTCAGTCCGCCTTTCCAGAAGGTTAAAACATACTCGTCCATACATTTCAAAATTCAAACGAATCGGGACTTCAAAGATAGAAGATCTTCCTCTCGAATCAGCAGACATATTGATTTTCCTAGAGCCTTAGATGCTTATCCGTGATATGTCAAATGCAGGAGACGAACCTGGAAGGTGCTCCTTGTACAGCCCTCCGCTTTTGCGTACTTCTGCAGGAGCCAAAGCTTCCTCAGCAGCGGCAGCCTCCTGAGCTTGAATCTGCCAGCCCAAGTAAAGCGTCTGTAACTGCTTGAGACGCAATAAATCAGGTCAAAGGAAACGTGCCATTCTTCCCTGCATTTTCACCGCGACATTCAGACATCACAAGAAGAAGGCAGTTGGGATACAAGGAGCAGCAGTGTCAAGAGGAAAATCAGAAGAGAAGAACGATTGCCTGACTGCAGGAAGTCCACTTCTTGTACGATTCTAAGTTATCAAACTACAATTTCGATCGTAGGAGAAGCTTCTGCAGATTGCAACCGTACATCTAGCAGGCCTCACAAGAATATAGCACAGAAGCCACATAATGAAGCGGGCAGACTCCGGTACAAGTGGACTGAATTTTGGCCGAGTGGCCCCCACCAGCGAGTCATGGAGCTCCATCACGCTGCGGTCCTCGCCCCAATATCGTTGAAAGTATTGGGAACTGCCCATCAACTGCGAAGCCATGCGACCAGTAACAATACATGAACCCCATCTGAAACCTATACACGAGTTGCGATATTTCTTAAGCTGAAACGGAATGGTTTGTACCCAAAGTCTGCCATGAAACCTCCACAGTACCAACAAATTACCTTCACTCCGGTAGGCAAACAGTCCTGTGATTGGGTTGGTTCCAAGTTAAGCGCAGCCATAGGCTCGAGAAGGCCATTTAGCTCTCCCTCAATGGACGTCTTAGGCGGCTCATATTCATATTCATTAGACACGATAACAATCTCCGCCTTCCCATTCAAATGTCTTGCAAACCATTCAGCAGCAACCTGTAGTTCTGCCACAAAGCCCTCCAAAACAGCATAGTCAGAGTTACCAACGTGAGAAGAACAGCCTATAGCTCCAAAAGCAACTGCAGCCAGTGAGTCATATGAATAAGGCCAACATGTTTAGACAATTGACAGTTCGGAAAGTTCGCCTTGCTATCAATTACGAACATTCATCGGGCCTGATGAGTTAGCAAGCACCTACTCTGTTGCCTGTAAAACAACTTTCCCTTATCACCACTTGCTGCTACGCCCTTATTCTTTGTAAAAGATTTAGTAAAGCCCTTCAGGTGCTCTCGTTGCATTCGCCAAATGCCGGCATGGTGTTGGTCGTCAAAGAAGAGATTTTGCCTTCGAGGGTCACTATACAAAGCCCTGCAAGGAAGTAGGGTAATGAAGTGTCTCAGGAAGTCACGAAAAATAAAACAAGCAAAGAACTGAGTCGTCGTTCGTGGTACTTTTAAGCACTCCGACGATATGTCAGGACAGAGAATTAGGGGTCAACGTCCAACTCCAGAGACCAGTGATTTGAAATGCCTAGCGGCAAAGGGAGAGCAGGCCACAACCTTTCATCATTAGCTCATTGACATGCGCTTGACACGGATGGACTATGGGAGTTCTACGTTTTTTTAATTTTTTTGTGGGGTAAACTCCATTAATGATTCAAACACCAGCTATCTACTCATTCATGCCAGTGCTTTTCCATTTGCTTTAAGCTTCAGCAAAGTTATCAACAGGCTAGGCCTTACCTGAGCCTGCTGTAGGTACGCTGGTTGCCTCTTTCATGAACCTAACCACAGCAAATCCTGCAATGGTGAGAGGAATAAACTTCTTTCCTACATTTCTTCGACTCCCGATCACCAGCCAGATTCATCAAAGAGACACAGGTCAAAAGGAGGAGGGGACTGTTGCAGCTCAAATGACTAACAGCTTCATTTGCGATATTGACAAGGCCTACATCACTCTTTATCTCTCCCACCCTATCTACCTAGAATCCCCTCTCCCCCATCCTCACTCTCTATCCCTTCCCGTACTCCATGCCCCCCTCACCCCCTGCCCCTCGTCTCGCATGCCCACTTTCTCCCCTCAACTCCCAATCAACCTGTCCCTCCTCGCCCCCTCGCCCCTTCCATTCTCCCTTTTTCCTCCCGTCGCCTTTCCTTTTCATCCCCCTCCCTCCCACCCCCCTTACCCCTGTCCCTCCCACCTCCCCCAACACCCGCCGCCTCCTCTCTTCCTTCCCTCCTTGGTTTCAACTCCCCTTCCCAATTTCCCCCCCTCTCAGCCCTCCCCCCTTTCCCTGTCCCCCTGCTCCCTCCTCCCTCCTCCTTCACCCTCCACCCTCCCGCTGGCTTTACAAATGGCCATAGCAGCATGGAACACGGTAGGAACAAAGTTGAGCAATACTTACATCTTGCACAACTGATGCCAGGTAAATGACGCCTATCAATTGGGGAAGCTCCAGAAGTTCCAAATAGTCCAAAATGGCTTTCGCATCGGGAATCTACATACATAACAGGAGGAGAAGTTCCAATTGTCGAATGTTTTCTTGACAATGACAGAAGCAAGGGTAAACAGTCTCATGGACAAATTGTCGATCAAACAGATAAAATCTGCTTGACTTTTGGAGCTGACCACTCCAGTGTAGCTTTGGGAGGCCTACACCCCGCGATGTTCTAAAGGGGAAATGGACTAAAACCGCAAGCCCTCTCTCCTCATAGTTCTCATGCTCATACGGAAAGAGAAGGAAAGCAAAAAGGGCAATATAAAAACAGGAAGGGAATGAACAGGGAGCGGAGAAAAGAAAGTAGAAGCACAAACTAGAAAGGGAATTCCACTCGAAGAAATAAAAATACGTGGGCAAAGGACGGACCGAGAAAAAGGGAAGAAAAAAAGGGAGAGAATCAAAGGCGAAATCAAGCAGCGGTACAACCTCAAATGCCAGCTGCATTACCAGGTAATGGGATGTTGCCGGAAGTCGAGGTCTCTCTTGAGAGCATATGTCGCAGATTGCAGAGCTGCAACCTAAGTCATCCCTCAGGTAATGTTCATGGACGAGAGCGACAATGCTTCCAGTTCTCTTCCTCGTTTTGGCTTCCCTTGTAGCCTGTGCGAACAGTAATGCGGCAATGAAGCAAGTGCACATCAACTATATTATTAGTCGCAGAAAACCCTGATTAGAAAGGCAACAAATTCCCTGCATTTCCGTGCAAGCCTTGTTTCGGTCCCGACCCAAGGAGGAGAGGCACCGCTCGAAGATAATCACACACCTCTTGATCATTGCAAGAGCACCAAAACTCGGCTTCGTAAAAAGGACATCGTCGTGACTACTAAACACCTCCCTTCCCTGGGCTGCATGGGGGGCACGCTTGAGCAGACTCTTGCCCGGTTTTGCACAATAGTCTTTCTTTTGCTTCTGATAGCACAAATCGCAATTCAAATCACTCAAACGCTTGTCTATGCAGCTGGCATCAGCTGAAATTGTCAAAAAATGGCTGATTCGTCATTAAGTCACGTTTCAAAATGACAACTGTTACTTTTCAGCTATGTTTTGTGCAATTTTTAATTGTTGATGTGAGGGGCTCTTCAAGATGAACTCATGCCCAATAGAATGCGATGTAAATCTTAAAGAGTTTAACCCGTGCTATATACACTCTCTAAAGAGCAATTTCAGAGGAATTCTTTTGTCAACACCTTCAATGAAGTTCCTTGTGAAGCAATTCCTCTGTCTGGACTTTATCTGATTTATGAGTTTGTTTGTCCGAGAGAAAGTGCAAAGTACAGAGTGTAGAACGTTCCATTGTCCGATGATATGTTCAATTTTTCTGATGTGAAAGCACAAGACGTTTTTATAGTTCAAATATGATATCATATTCTAAAACGTCACGAAATATTAGCTTAATTTTTCGCAAACACTATTTTGCAATGCTCAAACTTTGGCAAATATTGATATTGGAGATGTTCCGGTGGAAGGCCTCCGCGTCAATGCTGAACAAAAGACTATCTTCAAGCGATTAAACAACATTAACAGCATTATCCTGAACTTATGCGATACGCTTTGCTTCTGAAGCTTATTTTTTCGAATGGAAATCCTTGGAACGCACATATTTGCCAACAATTCCTGCCATGTCGAAGAAAATGCCACCCAGCTCCTCCCTCACAGAGACGAGAAGTAGCCGCGCTTCTCCCTTGCAGAACGATGCTCCACAGAGAGGATAGATAGGAAGCAGTTGAGCTCCGAGTGCTAACGATGAATAGAAGGCATCTTAAGCGAAACAGAGAAGTACTGTTGACGGAGCGTCAAGGACAGCGATGAAGTGAAAAGCGAAGGGCAAGCCTGCCGGGGAGGCCTTATTCAGCATGGGAAATGGCCGGGAAAGTCTGCTTTTGGAGAAGCATCGTGAGTATATCAAGGGGTTAGACAAGGTGAGATGCAGTGCTGCGTTGCAGCAGGTGTCTGTTTGTATCGATGTATTGCCAGATGAGTTGTTTGGTTGAAAATTCTGTGTAGTTACTCGTCTTGAAACTACGAGGAAAGATTGACCGATTTCATGGCGTAAAGGTTAAGTTCAAATTTTCTTGAAAAGGTAGTGAATGCCCTAATATCGGTCATCTCTTCGATTTATGCCGATGTGATACAATTGACTACAATAGATAATCAACCTTGCTACTAATTGACAAGCACAGCAATTTGAATATGCCCGTTAGAGGTCAATCGCCTGAAGCATTCAATCAACCTCAAGTAAAAGCATAGATGCTGCTTTCTTGCTACTAAGCTGGGAGTACATGATATGCAAGAAATGTATAAGGAAAGACACAGCTGATAGAATGAACAAGCATGCAGGAAGATTGAGACGATCTGTATCTCTTAGGTTGTAGACTATTTTCAATCGTTTGCAACTGGTAGTTGACAAATCGAAACCTAGAAACACAACGTAATCTGGTCTGCCGTATGCGATTGTTTCCGCAACCACCTCGATTCTAAGATTCACATGAAACGAATATTTAGTTGGCAGTGCTGCGCCTTTGTAAATGAAACTAATATGGAAACTGGATTGTGGAAAAATTGTAAGCGTAAAAGCTGGTTGAATGGCTTAGCTGGCCGGGGTTGTCCGAAGAGATGCTTGAATGCAAGTTTTGCTTTGAACATTTCTGTTTACGATGGGAGATAGCTAGCAGCTGCCTGTGAAAACAGAACATTTTTCAGGGGCTGGCTGCATTGTTTGAACCTGATGCAGAAAACAGAAGTGGTGGAATATGTGATGACGGAACATCTCAGAATGAGTGGTGCCTATTGGGGATTAACGGCCATGGCTCTCATGGACAGCCTGGAAGAAATGGAGGAAAGTCGAGTGATTGACTGGGTACTGCGTTGCAGACATTCAAATGGTGCGATTCCGATTTACGAAAATTAGTCTACAGTTGGACTTCTTGTGGGATGCACGTAACATCTTGGCTTGAGTGTAAAGGGTTTCGTAAGTCTCGGTACACCTGCAAGTGATAAAGCCGGAAGTGCGGATTGTGATGTGTAAACTGGTTCGAGTTTCAGCATTGGTTAATCCGGTCATGGCAATTTTTTTGTGGGGTTGTTTAACTCTGGAGCATCTCTGAAGCTGCCAAACGGCCGTAAACGAAGTAACTGAGAGCGGACATGCCTTGGCAGGTGGTTTCAGTGGGAACATAAATCATGACCCCCATATCTTGTATACACTAAGTGCAGTCCAGATTTTGGCTTTATTTGACAAGTTGCATCTTATAGACTCGGACGAGATCGCATCATGTATCCTATTCAAACCCCACAAGTTTAGCACCATCCGCACTGAGCCATTGAGTCACGTTTTTGAGTGTGACTGCACGTTGTGGTACTGTTAATTGGCATGGAAACTGTCTCTGTTGGCACTGCTAGAATCGTTTTTTGTTTTTTTCAAGTCAGGGTTATTTCTATTCCATGAACCTGCTAGTGTACTTTCCAGCCCTTGTTTAACATTATGATGAACTAGCCCTTCAAAATGAAGCTTTCGCCACTGATCACAAAGCTTCAGTCGCATTTTGTTCTAACTTTTTCCTTGCAATTTTATCTCCTCTCTATGACATATGCAGAATGCAATGGGATTCGGCCGTGATCTTTTTGGTTGTTTCATTCAGAACGCAGCATTCCTTAACTTGTTACTGACAGATATAGCTTCTCTCCAGCAGGATGACGGGTCCTTTGCGGGCGACGAATGGGGTGAGATCGACACAAGGTGTGTTTGTCGTCATTGCTTGCAGTTCTGTCAGCTTTGAACCCTCTCCCCAAAGTCGATGTATGATATGAGGAGGATTGTTCAGCGAGTGAATTATTGGACTTCTAGACCGGAAAGGGCAGTTTGCATCAGGATGCTGCTGACCAGTTCAGCGGTTAGACTGCTCAACCTCTGGAATCGTGTATTTGTGAGCCGTTTTGCTGGCGGATGTCATGCAGGGAGCTTTCTAGCCCATTTCATTTTTATGTTGACCTTTGCCGAAATATTGTAAAATCCTGTGCACAGGTTCTCCTATTGTGCAATCTCGTGCCTGGCTCTAATTGATAGACTCGACCGCATCAACTTGAAGCGGGCCACAGACTTCATTGCAAGCTGCAAGAATTTCGATGGCGGTTTTGGGTCAGTCCCAGGAGGTGAATCACATGCAGGGCAAAGTATGTTTTTTTCTCCTTTTCAAACTCCTTCCCCTTCTGTCTTTCTCTCTCCGTCCCTTCCGTTTCCCCATCTTGTTCTTCCACTCCCCTTTCTAATTTCCTGCTTCCTGTTCGTGCTTGTATTTGTGTGTTCCTTCGCCACTGGCTCTTGTGTCAGGTTTCTGTTTGATGGTCATCGCAGTTACGTTCAATCTTTATCCACTGCTTTGTAAGGTTAATGCGGCCAGAAGATGTAGATGTGGATTGCAGTGTCTTGACTGCGGCTATATTTAGTGGGCTTATACTGCAAATGCAGAATGGAAGCTCACTCTAGCTGTGTTCAGAGAGCAGAACTAAGTGCGCCCATTACAGCATTCGACGGAGCCTGTACGGGTTCACCTCTATGTCACGTCTGTGTCGGAGGGTGCGCACATGTTGTTGCAATGCTATGTATTGGAGTGGACTATCAGGTGGTTTATCTCTCGTATTACATGTCCTTTGGAGCAGAGAAAGTTGTTGCCCGGAGTCCATGACATTTATGTTCTGTCCATAAGAGTTGCTCGCGAACGAACCTTGTAATGCGCTGAGTTTCAGCATTTATTGAGGAGAAGGCCAGACTGCTTTAGTTGCTTCAGTTCTTTCAAAGGTAGTACTGGAATAGTTTCGTTCTGTGCTCCTGCATGAACCAACTCACTTCTAACCTTTAAGAAACGAATGGACAAGTCCATACTTCTGTCTGTATTCTCAACCACCCTGTATGCGTTGCTTGGATTGCTTTCTGTGTCTGGGAACAAGCCAGTCTTCTGCTGCGTGGGAGCGCTGGCCATAGCCGGAGCCCTTCACCACGTGGACCACGACTTGTTGGGTTGGTGGCTGGCGGAGCGCCAAGTCCCTGATGGAGGACTGAACGGACGGCCGGAGAAAAAGCCCGATGTGAGCTCTGTTCTGCATTGGAATCAGCTTGGGCACTTTCTGCAGTGAGACCAGTGAAGAGCTGAAGTGAGCACTATCCTGTTTGAGACCTGCGAGAATCTTGATGGAAGCACTTTCAAGCATCTGCTGCCAGCTGCGCATTTTTCTGTACATATCACTTTCCGGCATCGCATCTGCTCTGTTCTGGCCCTTTCGGCTTGGACTTCTGTGGGAGGTTTCTCCGCATAGTGGTAGTCCGGGTTGAGGACCAGATAGCAGGAAGACACTGTCATTCTCTCTTAAGCCCAGCTGGCAGTCCTTCAGTTATTAATCAATCTCATTTTAGTGGCATGTTTTCATGTTTTACAAATTGAATGGCTGAGTCGGGTTAATCATCCTGGTGCTTGTATCACCAGCATGGTCTATTTAAGCTCTGGTTGGTCAAGCTTGTTTTTATGAAATAACTAGAATATGCAGCCCTCAAGTATCTGGGGCATGCAAACCTGATGCTGAAAGCTCACCTTGTGTTTGCAGGTTTGCTACTCGTGGTGGGTGCTTTCTTGTCTCTCTATATTGGATCGATTACATTGGATAGACAACACTCGCCTGCAGCACTTTATCTTGGACTGCCAGGTGTGCGGCCCCACTTGTGCCTCGTCTCCACTTTTCCTCCCTTGTTTTGAGCTCTCTTATGCAAGATGCTACCTTGTTTGCTCGAGAGTAGACCTTGTATACAAGGCATGCAGAGCAACCGTATGCGCCAATTCTCACGGAAGCCTTGTGGCGGATGGCAGGATGAAGAACGTGGAGGGATTTCGGACAGGCCAGATGACATGGTGGACGTCTTCCACACCTTCTTTGGAATAGCAGGCGAGCTTCGTGATCGCCAAACTCTCTAATCAGATGCTTCCCCAATAACGCAATGCGAGAAAAAATTTCATCCATAATGCAGCACATCGATTGACACCATACGTAACTCGTCAACAGTTTTAGCTTTCCGACAAGCGCTACAGCACTCCCCTTTATTGTTGCTGCACTGCTGGTCTGACCCTGCCTCTGCTGCCACAGGTCTCGCTCTATTGGGCCACCCGGCGCTCAAGCCAGTGGACCCCGCCTTCGCTCTCCCTGTGCACGTTATCAATCGCATCTTTCGGCAGAGGGCTGCGGCGTCAGACAAGAGCTAAGCCAGCCAATAGCTTTGAGTGGTTCGTTTGTATTTTTAGGTCACGTGAAAGCAATACACATCACATGGTACTGAAGGACGGTGCATCTTGCCAGCACTTACGTGTCCAATCTCTTTGAAAAGTTGCGTCATTTCCGTCTACCTCAATTTAATACCTACAGTACTAGCTCTTGTTGGTTTATTGTTATTGCTTTTTTCAGTTTCTGAATGGACGATTTTAGTCTTTGTCTTCGTTTTGGTTTGTTCACTTTGTGAATGGATAATTCCCTGCAGTAAAGCGCTGCGTTGTACTTCCTCATTCAGCTCTTCCTAAAAGTCTCACAACCTGCCATAGGCCACAGCACTGCACCATGCGACTGCACATGAAAGAGCAGACACGGTTGCCCCCACAAGCGCCATGTGGCTGGCTCGCATTGCCCTCCGCTCCGCTTGCTACCAACTGCTTCTACCCATAGCCAATGCTCAGGGAAGTTCCGTGGGAGAAGGGGCATCGAGCACACTTTCGGTCTCGCATTACTTTTGAAGTCCATAAAGAATGTGGGGGGGAATGCGTGAAAGGAGTGAAGGAGGGAGCCACACTTTGCACAGAGCCATCGTCATAAAGTCTTTTCAGCCTCCCAAGCAGTTTGATGGCTACTGATCTTTTTGAAATTCCACGGTTCATTTTGGACAGCCTACTAAGGCGTTCAAACCACATCAGGGTCATCATGGTTTGCACATCGAGATCCGGATTTGAAGGGCACACGCACGAAGGCTGTGAAGCATCACCCTTCACTAGAGGCACAACACGAGCTACTGGATGTAGTATACATAGGAAAGAGATCCTGAACTTATTCTTCCGCTTGTACAAAGGCGCTACTTTCACTCCCCTAACAAACAAGCCGGCCTGAAGCTTCTCGTAAGACTCGATCGGCTCTCACTCGGCGCATCGCTTGACAGGCACAGATCCTATGCCAGATCTCCATTTGAGCTTTTGGCAAAAACCACCTTGCCCGAGGTACGTGCTGCTTGCCACCCCTTAAATCACAAGTAAAGCATACAAAAAAAGCTGAGTAGAGGCTCCTGGGACTTACCTATAAACACCAACTGACTGCCTATTTGACCCGCTTTGGGTTCTTGCATCGTTGCATCCCTTCAGCTACTGCTTTACTCCGACTTCTCGTCAGGTTGCAGAGAGCCGATCCCCAGCATGGCTCCCATTTGAACCCCCACTCCATTCTCTCCACCACTTGATAGCGGATGGAATGCTGAGGGGTGGAAAGGCTGCCCAAGACCATAGTGACCATCTATGCCGCCTGTTGGCATGGAGGGCGCAAACCCCCTGTTCGCAGCGTCTCCCTGAGTCCTCCCCTGCGCTGCCAGGGAGGGGCTAGATGCTCCACCTTGTCCTGAAGTCGCGTGCTGAGAAGGGCTCCGGTTTTCGCTTTGAGCTTTCATCTGCCCGCTGCCTTCAGATTGCCCATCACTGTCTCCGTCCTGGCTGCCATCTTTAGGTTTCGTGTTTAAGAAACGACCCCCGCAGCCTCGTGCTCTACGAAGTGCGTGTTGATGTCGTGACTCGTGTAAATACGGCTGGGCATGACGAAGAAATAAAAAGAGCATTGAGGAGAAGTGTATCTGCCTCTAAAGTACTGTTACTGTAGCAACCAATACAATCGGCTCACTGATAAAGAAAGACGACAGAAATTGTGCACTACTAATCGACAACTTTATTCACTGATAAATCACCATAAGGTCCTCCTTGGACTTTTCCATACACAGACACAGGATGTGTGAATATCAGAGTAGCAGAAGTTGATGATAGATTCAAAAGGAGATTATAACTTGCTTTCCCTTGAAAAAAAATTGGATGGAGAAAACTTCAGAGGGAACACAGTGCTGCATCGGCAATATGTCGTCAATCAAGTGCGGGTGATTTAAAAGCCAAGAATGCTGCCACACAAACACTTCGTGAATACTTTATAAAACAGGCAATCGACCAACAGATGAGGTCATAACTGACACAACATTGCGGCGTGCAGGCTCACCTTCCTGCTCTTGATCAATCGATTTTCTGACTCTGCTTTGGCCCGAGATTGCCGCCGTCGAAGAATCCCGTGATACTGCTTAGCATTGACATATACCGGCTCCTCCTCCATTATTTCTGTAGGAAGTGGCATGCGAGCTTGCTGCACCCCAACAAGATGAGGAGGCATCTGCAGTTCCAACAATAGTGTACCAAGAGCAGAGTTTGAAATGAGTCTGGAATCCATGAGATAACTGCTACTGCTACTGCTCTCATTCGTCAACTTCCACAGGTGGATGACCGCGAGTTGCAAGGCTGTCACAATGTCGCAGACAACCCCAACTCGTTCAGAAAAAGGACCAAGATAGGAATCAAACAAAATCTTTCAATGAGGACTCACCAAAGCTTGTGTTCCATATGCCATGGCGAAGTTGCCATAATAGGAGTCATAGGGATAGGCCGCCCTCTGCAGAAAGTATTGACCCGCAAGGAGAGTGCTGAACTTAGCTACAGTTAACTTTGCCAACATGCACTTTTCCATATTCGGCCAAGCACATCACTAGCTTCAATAGGACACGGATAGTTGTGGCTTTACATTGCTCTATCTGCACCAGTGCAAGGAACCCTAAAAGGAGGAGAAAATCACTCGCATACCAGGGCTGAATTTAATTCCAATTGCGTCCGCGGTAGAATGTATTCTGCACCCATGGTCATGCCCGGTGCAGGAGCAACTTGCTGGTGCTGATGGTCTTCCTGAACTCCAGTTGTCTCATAGCCTGCGAAGTTAACAAATATCCCTTGACTTCAGCTGGAACAGCTAATCAGTCTAACCCAACTTTCAACTTTTGTTCCAATACCTCTATTCAGAGCCAAAGATGCAAAGTCCCCCTGAATGCTGAGCATGGCTATCAAAATGCGCGCTCAGGCTCAACGAATGATGCAAATAACTCGAGCAGCGTAGGTGTCATTAAGAACCCCGGGGAGCCAGCTCTGCCCAGCATTCAGATGAGACTCTAACAGGAAATTCCTCCGCGCACTCCGAGAGACATGAGATTAGGGTGGGACATGGCACATTGAAACCCTGACTACTGAGTTAGGGCACAACATGAGCATGAGCAAGGATCTCCATCCAAGTGGATGAACGCTTCACTCATAACCCCACACACAAACCCTAAAGAAAATATAACCGTTTCTGACGGAAAAATTCATGTGTTCTACGCTAACAGTGGCAACAGCGGACCTGATTGTGTCGCCATGGAAACAGCGCAGCTGCTCTCCCCTCGCAATCTTGGAATGCCGTCCGCGATAGTCTGAGCAGCGCCAGCGGGATGTAGCGTCTACAGGAGGCCGAGTTCAAGGTAGTCCCTCGACACTATCGAAATTAGGGTTACAGTAAGCGGAACGGAAGGGGTAGGAAAGAGGAGAAAAGGAATGGAGAACGTCAGACTGAGGAGTCGAGAAAAAGACCGGAGAAAGATAGGAGAGGGGGGGAGAGGAGAAAGGGGAAGTGGAAAGGAAGTGAAGGGAAAACAAGGAAAGGGAAGGGAAGTGACGGGAAGGGAAGGGAAAAGGAGGAGAGGGGAGGAAGGACAAGGACGGAAACGGAGAGAAAGTTGAGGGAAGGGGCCGGCGGAGGTTAGGGGATGGCAAAGGGCGGAGGTGTGATGGGGAGTGGGGAGGGGGGGGGGGAGGGGGGCGTGCGTTGGTAAGAAGAAAGAGAAGGGGCTGGAAAAAGAAAGAGGAGCGGCTAACAGTGAATGGAGAGTATATGAAGAAAAGAGTAGAAAGAGTGTAGGCGAAGGCAGGGAAGGAATGGACGGAAGAGAAATCGAGGGAAGCAATGGGCCGACAAGGAAGCGCGCAGCGGGCAGACAGCAGCCCGGGAGCGAACAAAGAACGAGACTAGCGGAGGAGGCGGCGGGATGAAAAGCCGACGAGTCGTCGCGGGAGGCCAAGTGAAGCGCGCGGACCCCGCTGCCAGACGGTCAAAACGCGCGGCGGGACAGGCAGGCAGGCAGGCATACAATAAAAGAAGGAAGCGCGAGGCAGGGCAGCGCCTATTGCCTGCCTGCCTGCCACCTGCTGCCTGCTGCCTGCTGCCTGCGAAGGGAGGAGGGCGCGGGAGGGAGGAGAGGGGAAGGAAGGGGAGGGGCAACGCAGCGCAGCGCCCTGGGGGGGTGCGGTCTCGGGGGGGAGGGAGGGAGGGAGGGAGGGAGGGAGGGAGGGAGGGAGCTGCCTGGCTCGTCTCCGTACGCCCGTACTGTGCCGTACGTAGTGGTACGGTCGATCCCGGGACTTGGAAGCGCAAGCGCGCATTGTGCCCTGGCGCCCTCGCTCCGACTTTCAAACTCCGAAGTTCAAACTTGAAAGTTTCAAAAAGCTGCGGCCTGGAACCTGGAGGGACGCGCGCACACGCTGCAAAGGGAGGGAGGGAGGGAGGGAAGGAGGGAGGGAGGGAGGGGGGCGGGGCGCGCGGCCGCACGGGTCGGTCTGAATGTGCAGGGAGGGAACCAAGGCATGTGCGGGACTGCTGGTTTAATAAAAAGGAGGAAAATGGCATTGAACTCACGATACTCGCGAGTACTGTACTCGGACTGCGGTGGCGTATGGACTGTGGGGATTTGGATGGAGGGTAGCCGACCGTGGCTCATGTCATGGCTGCACGGTTTAGGGTTAAGGGTTTGGCCATGTTGGGTTTATAGGTTTCAGATGGTTTGAGGGGCTTCTGCTACCTTGGTGTGTCGTGCCTTCTGTGAGACAATGTTGTTAGACTCGCGGCAATGTTTTTCCATGGTCTTTAAGAACAACACGAGTCAGAATGGTTTGACGCGCCGTAGTGTTATTTACTCGCAGACCCAACTTTTGCTTTATGTGCAAATGTCGCATACATTCTTAATCGCACCAGCTCTGCGCTTCAGCAACTTTTCATTTACAAGGGAGGAAGCTGGAGTCTCCTCCAAGATTCCGTTGCTGCTTGCGTGCTGTTTAAGGCTGAACCAACATAAGGGGCCTCTAGGCCAACTTGAATCTCAAGATAAACAATTCTAAAAAGACAATGTACGCCAGTAACTCAACTAATTAGGATACGCGAACGATTATTGGTAAAATCTGTGAGAGCGCGTGGTTTCAAGGAGAGTCAAGCCCTTCTCTCTCTTCAAGTCTGTGGAGCTCCAGCAAATCCCTCAAAAATCTGAGACACAAATACACCACAGCCGCATACATCAGCAACACAGTGGCATGTGAATATGTAAGCAGAAGCTCTGTGACAAGGAGAATAGTGTTCGGCAGCAGTCAAGGACAGCCTTGCGGACAGTAGAAGGCATCCACCTGGAAGAGTTGAGGATTGCAGTTCCTCCCAGAATGACACGAGTACCGGGATTGCTCGCGTTATGTAACGCGACTGTGCGTGCCTCCTCGTATGTAGTTCCCCCCACCACAAATATGACCAAGTCCTGAGGTCTGCAGGACACACACTACAACACTTCGAGTCAAGGCAGCAACAAACTCTCATGCACCGGTGCATGTCAATCAGCTGAAACAAAACACAATTCAGAGTACATGAAGGTCGAAACCAGGGAGGGTTAGAGCACGAAAGGCAGCTCAATCGGAGCCACCATTTGAATCTTAATAGCATACTTATGGGCTGCGAAATGGACAACAATACCCACCAAGAGCATGATGCTAAGCTTATTGAAGGGTCTTGGACAAGCAATAGGGCTGCAAATTAGTATCAGAGTCACACTGCTAAGACACGATTACATTCATACAAACGAAGCGCAGGGAGGAAACAACGCACCGCCCCTGTTGAAAGTGATTGCCAACAAAGGGGTAGTCGATATCTCGAAGTCTGCCTTTCACCGCCCCTTCAATGGTTTGCAACAGGAGGGGCTGATGTTGCGTGTACACATTCTCTACACCCTGACCTCCCCAACCTGCCAAGAGATTACAAGTTGAATGCAAGATGGAGACCACTACACCTGCAAACGAATACGTGGATGCAATCAAGCAGATCGTCGTGATAGCTGGACAGGGACAGGAAATCACCTTTAAACCACGCTTGACATTGCGAGCCACGAGGTTGAAGAGATCCTTATTGCCGAACAAGTCGCCAGTGCGTTTGTCGGCCCCACATTGCCGGAGTAGCGTATACACAAGCTGCGAGTCATGGAAGCAAACATCTCGGCAGAATATCAGGAAAATGAATGACAAACCCAGAAGTCAGATGTAAAGCTGCTGCAACATTGCCAGCGGCCAGGGGATCTGACTCGACAGAATGCATGCATTTTTGTTCAGTTGAAGTCCTCGGCCCTACATACAGCAGGCTTATATGTGCTCGGTTTCGATGCCAGCTTTGTCATCAGCATCTCTAGCTGTCTGGGGTTCTCCTTCTCATATCGCAAAGCGTACAGCATGACAAGGCGCAGTCTGTCCACGTCCTCCACGCGCTCGTTGTTTAGCTGCGCCATCACTGCCTGTGAAGCACAGGACAACTCATGTGACGCACTGCAAAATGCGCCCATCAGGTCGAAACCGATGTCCTGCTGCAGTACTGCGATCCACTGCCACAACAACAGCATTTTTCCCAGTAGAATACTTGCAAAGTGCAGGTAAAATGCTGCAGCGCACCTCAAAAGCAGCTGCTTGGCCAGTGGAGCATGCAAGCTCCTGCTCGGTCTGTGATACCGACATTAGCTGCCGCGCATCCACGCATCTCTGCAACTCCGACATGATTGCCACGTGCTTGGAAACATTTCCAGCCTGCTTGCGATATTCTGGGTATGCCTCAAGCACCTGTGCCATATCCTCTGCCCCATTCATCAGGAAGCCAAACACTGTCAGCAGTCCAGAAATACAAAGTTGTCAGCGACTTCACATATGCTGCTACCTAAAGGAACCGAGCAGTTCCAAGACTTGCAGCGATTTTCAGGGACGGCTATAACGCCCATGTCCTGATTCCCAACTTCATTTGTCTAACAAAACCTTAGATTTCAAAAAGGGTGTGGTAGATTGCTGCATTAACGAGACCAATGCTTGCCTTCTCGCAACAGCTCAAGCCTGGGTCAGCTGAGCAAATGGCTCACCAAGAGATTGCAGTTTCTTGTTCCGTTGATCCTTTTGCTGGAGGTCGTTAACCAGCTTTGCAATGTTGCTGCCCACGTCTCCAAAATTCTCATACATGTTTGCCTTGAAGTTTTCATCTTGCGATGCTGACATGACAAATTCCTGTAGCACAGCCATCCCATACCGCGTCCCCGAAGGTTTAATCCGCAGCCTCGCGTTCAAATCTGACACTAAAGAGTCAGAGGACTAAACTGGACAGGAACTCTTAACGGGATCCTGCCTTTCATGGATGATAGCCAAAAAATACATGTCGTAGCTCACTACTTCCCAAGAGCAACAACGCTCTCTCTAGCTAAAAGGAACTCAACAAGGCAAAAACACTCTTATCAGTCACCTGGCTGAAGTTCAACAATTTAACCGTGGGTTTTTAGCGTTCATACCTTCTGGTCTTCCACCACGTGCGAAGCATGCTTTAGGTTCACGCGGTTGTCCTTAATCTCAATGAGCTCGTGCACCATGGCCTAGCATTGTGAACGATCAGTTAGTACAGACCCAACGCAACAGTATGCTGAGTGACAAAGCGGCACAGCCTGGAGACGAAGATGAAAGAGGAGAAGAGGCGACGAACAAAACAGAAACAGGCAGTGAAAACTATACGGAAAGAGTTGCAACTACGTGTTTGGCTCCTTTTAATCGAGATGTGAGTAACTCAGCTAACTCAGTGAAGACAAATGATTTATAAAGTAGAACAAAGACAGCGACACTCTGGCAGACGCGCCCATAAGCATGAATAACTTGCACAGCATATATGTACAAGAAAAAATGGCATAACATGCCATAGTATGGAACAGCCTATTACATATCCGTAGGGACAGTTTATCTCATTCCATTCACGTAGGGTTTATCCCCAACCATTAATGCTTTGGTGAAGGAAAAGGACGCAACTTGTTTGAGTTTTTCTACAACAAAACCTTCATCTACTCGGAGATTGAACATGATTAAGACAAACCTTACCAGTGACCCTTTGCAAAATCCTTGCCATTGTAATCATGCTTTCCGCAATCAGTCTTGACAGCTCTCCTGCTAGAGCAAGGATCAAGTAAATTGTAGGAGGAGAAAGCCCACACCTGATAAGTCCACTGGTTGAGCAGCGGAGTGACCGGGTCATCCCTTCGATCCAGCACCAGGAGAAGAGGTGCAGATTCACTACGTCTGAAGTCAAAAAGTGGCTTTTCCTTCTCATACATAAGCTTCTGCAAAATTGCAATAAAGCAAGTCACTCCGCAACTTAGGCAGCATAACTGGGGCTTGATTAGCAAAAGCGAGACGGGAAGTTCGCTAGAGCCTGAAGCCTACCCCTGCCTCGTGGGCCACTCGTCGTGCAGCCTCTGAGCCTTGTTGATATCGTACCACAGGTCGCTTCTTTAACGAAAGAAAAACTGCAGCGATGGCTTCTACACTTCTTTCAAGGATGCGTTGCACATTCTGCGTATCAAATGAGAATGGGATGTACGATAAATGGTTCCTAGACGCGTTGATTGTGAAGTGGTAGGGGTCCACGGCAAAATAATCACCGTAATATTCCTGCACCATCAAACGGATATTAATCTGAAAAAAGTTTCATCGTGTACAGGTCTATACTGAGACTACAGAGTGAGACAAACTAGGAGTGAAACTGAAACTGCAGCTTCACCTGCACTTGCTTGACAATCTCCCCTTCATCCGCATCAGCAAGGATGTGCAAGAATGTGCTACTGATGATGTTCGAAAAAACTGCAACCGAACAAAGCCCACACATCTGGTAAGCTGTGCTTCATTCCAAACATCCTTGAGTTACCTGCCAAGGATCCTAGTCTTTCACCAAGACCATCTGCGGATTCGTGTATGTACATTTTATGAGACTTTGTAGAGAATATGATCAATAACCTCCCCCTGACACTGTGAAGCAAGCAAGTGGAATCCACAATCCATCAATGAAACAAATAGTACCAGCTAAGCTAAACGGACAAATTGCTAATTTTAGCGAAACATTAACCCGCTTCTGTTCTTCAATCACATCACCTCTAACCCTAGAAAGAAAAAGAAAGAAAAAAGAAAGGTGTAGAAAGTTAAAAAGTACGTGTGAATACAATGTGCATCAGGAAGAGGCAGATTAAAGTACCCCCATTCAACTTGCACTCAGTAAGTTCAGGTCAGACCGCTTGCTTTCCTCCCATCATGTCTCGATTATTCTAGGTCCTCTCATATATTGTTCTGGCAGGAAGCAATGCGTACAGTATAAATGGTATGCACCGCTTTCTATTTTAAACAAGCCAACGCTGTTGCCAAGTTACTGTTGCCAAGTTAACTAGAAAATCCGATTGAATTCATCTCAGTCCCCTCTCCAATCTGTCCAAACACTATGTTCTGGATTTCCAGAGCCTAGAAGTACAATTCGTCAAAGCACCCGTTTCACTAATTGCATCCGCATTTTTTTTTTAAATGTCCAGCAACTTCTTCTTGCCTCAATTTACGTTATTCCTTGTGAAGTTTCCAGTTCACGTGACCTGATGTAACTTTTTAGATGTAACCGTCAGCAGATGATTAAAGGAGCTGTTCAAAAGAGAAAAATATCCTGCAATAAATTTTCGTAAGTTGTTATTGCAATAATGCCATGCCACTTTTACGTTTTCTGGTGCTAAACGCTCTCCCAAATGGTGCATTTTTACTCTGAGTCGGTTAGTAACGTGCGGCGCATGCGGCTTTGCCAAGCTAATTCAGCGTGATCATTACCCGCAAAGTGTTGAATTGCTGATTCAGTTTTGACGCGCTCTTTCAAAAGACTATGCGTTTTCACATTGCTCAAACGCCCACTGCCTAGTCATAAAACATTTCGCAGGTGCTCATGCAAATTAGTTGCATGTCCTTGAATGACTGATTATGTTCAAGGTGTCTTTGAAGTAACAGCTGCTAAAAAATAAAATTCATAATCAGCCTCCGCTGCGGACGTGGCTTTTACGAATCGTGCCGTAAGTTCCTGAGTAAAGCTAAACTAGACAGAATCGCAAAATACTGTACATCCTTGGCTATCTTTCCATAGTGGAAAGGGCCTGTGGAATTATTTTAACTGATCACTCATTATTGTATTCAATTCAGCAACCACAAACGCAGAGCAAGATCTGTCATTTTTATCGGCTGAGCAAATGGGCCATGGTCTTACAAAGATGGTACTCTCCAAATCTCCGCTTGCTCAAGTGCTGCTTCAACATGTTGATGTTCTCGTTGATCGGGCGCAGGAAGCACACAGCCTTGAGGTGCAGCATCGACTCCTCCGACTTGGCATCGATCTTCTCCACCAGAAACACTTCCTTGTGGAGAATGTCCGACTGGCTGAGAATAAGGCTAACTATGCCGAGCTGCCCAAGCCCCTCCCACAGTAAGCACTTCCATCCCTCACGCTTTGCAGAAGCATAGCGTCATCTGCGCAAAGAAGCTGCGAGCGTCCTCACCGTCTCATTGTCGACTAGGAGCGCCTTGATTCCCGGCACCTCAGTCAGCATGCGCGAAAGATACTCGCGCACTGCACCTGTGAGCGCCATGGCGAGGGTAGAAGGAGGTACAGGAATGAGCGAGAGAGGAGGGGAGCGAGAGAGGGGAGCGAGCTCCCCGCGCAGGCAGGCAGGCAGACAGCGCGCGCTCGCCCTCGCCTCCCCTCGGCCGACCGACCGACCGACAGCGTCACCGCCACAGACGGGGCAACCGCTCCTTTCGCATAGGGGAGGGGAGCGCATGGCATGGCATGGCATGACATGGCATGGCATGGCATGACATGGCGTGGCATGGCATGGCAAACTGATAAATCCACGCCTTTTTTGGATCGATACACCCCTTTTTTCGCCGGGCAAATTTTAAAACGCGAAAAAGGTTTAAAAACGGAAAATGCTTTTTTCACACCTTTTTGGATCGATACAAATCTTTTTCCGTCGGGCAAATTTTATTTTACAAAAAAAAGGTCAAAACCCTAAAGAGTGCGTCTGCCCCACCTCCTTGCAAGCAGTTCACAGATCGGACCATTAGACAAACCAGTCGACTGGTTGGCAACCAGTGGTTGCGGACCGAAACAACCATTCGACTGGTTCGGAACCAGTGATCCAATGGTTGGCAACCATTGAATTTCTGAAATTATGCCTTTTTGCAAAAATGGGTCGTTTGTGTTTTTTGGTTGGTTGCCAACCGTTGACAACTAGTGTAACAAGCCTGATGCGTACAGATGCGTACGGATTCGTACAGCAGAATCGTACGGTTGTACGGGGATTTTGTACGGCCGAACCGTAATTGTTTTCTCCGAAACGCCGACGGCATTTTGGTAACTGTAGCGTTCAGTTCGCTACAACTAGTGATTTAATGGTTGCCAACCATTTGATTTAATGGATATAACCATTCGACTGGTTGCCAACCAGTGCCGCCAGATCGAAACAACCATTCGACTGGTTGCCAACCAGTGGTTGCGGACCGAAACAACCAGTCGACTGATTGCCAACCAGTAGACGTCCAACCATTGCCATCCAATGGTTGTCCAATGGTTGCCGATCCACTGGTCCGAACTGTGAAGCAGTTCGTGTGAGGATCTTTCTAAACTATGGCGGATTCCTCCCCCTCCCCCTCCCTCTTTTGGTGAGTTATTTTGAGTAATTCATGCTGGATGGAAATGGAGTAGAGACTTCTGGATGAGTTAGTAATTACATGTTGAGGTTGTCAAATGCACAAGTGTTTTGTTTACTTGGTAAACAATCCAATTTATAAGAGTTGAAGAGTTTGCACCGATCTGTAGAGCCGTGGTGTCGCTAAGCCAAGAAGTAGAGTTGTGTGCATGTGATAACATCGCCATTGTAAGTGCAATGCTTGTCCATTTTACGTCTTTTATGCGAGAAAGGGGCTTTTTTTGGGCTTAAATGAGTTTTTAGGGTTTCGATCCTTTTTTTGTAAAATAAAATCTGCCCGACCGACTTTTTTTTGTATCGATCCAAAAAAGGTGTGAAAAAAACATTTTTCGTTTCTAAACCCTTTTTTTTTCCTTTTTTTCTCTTTTTTTTCTTTTGTCTATTATTTAAAATCTGCCCGGCGAACAAAGGGGAGTGTCGATCCAAAAAAAAGGGTGGATTTATCAGTTGATTCAGTTCCCTAAAAAATACTATGGGTGATGTCACGACGTGTCACGACGATGAGACAATGGCGTCACATGTCGTCACGTGACATCACGTAAAAACCGGCGAGTGGCTGTCGCAAGATTCGCAACACCAACGGTCCCTACGGTCATACTGTACAGTACCGGATTCCGTACATACTCAAACTTGGTTTCAAATGTTTTGGCGAATTTTATCGGTTAAAAATACCGGGCTTTAAACCAGAATTTAAAAATTGAAAAGTTTAAAGCTTCACAAGTGCGGCCATATCCCGAGGCGTTCGTGTCCGTTTCCCCTCAGGGCGGGCGGCCGCCGCCACAACAGGCTGGCTGGCGCTGCGCCGGACACGCGGCTCGTACAGGCCGTACAGTATGACCGTACCGACCGTTGCCGCTCTCGGGATCCACTCTACTCCTGCTGACAGTTTCTTGCTCAATCATATCGGGACACGTGTTTTCTTGTACGGACATTGCCGCGATGCCGAGGTCAATATCCGCCACGTGGTCCTCGGGTTACTGGATAACTCCCCGAACCCTCTCTCGGCTGTAGCTTTCAACGAGGTTAATTTTGGCATGTTGCATAGAGAAGGAAGTGGATGCGATGTCGGTGGAGTCCCCGCAGACCCTTGAATCCTGCAGTTCGTTTGGTAGACCCGCCGATGGGTGGTGGATCTGAGCTCTGAAATATCTGTTCAAGACGGGTTATCTTTTGTCCCGAGCGGCTCGACCCGTCAGTGTCCCGTCAAGGCGGTACCGCGCGCTCGGTCGCTCGTAAAAACGCTTTTTGATCTCCCACTCAGGGACTGTGGGGGAGGGCATTAGGGAGGGCGGGGGCCGGGCCGCCGTGGCTGCTCGCAAGCAGAGGTCGTGCCAAAGTTATTCCTCTTCTTATAATAAGCTGCGGGGCTGTTGCCCCTGCTCGCCGCCATGGCCATGGGAGGGGAATAGGAGGTCTCAGAGGACAGTGTTCTCAGAAATAAGAGGAAAAACAGTGCTTTTGACGGTAGTTGCTATGGCTCCGCGGCCGCGGGTAGAGGAGCTTGATGGCAGTCTCGAAACCACTGTAAAATCGCGGGGGGGCTTTCCTGGCTCCAATGGTGCTATGAGACTGCTCATTCAGTTGAAGCGGGGCTCAGATAACTCGTCATTACAATCGAAGTTAGACAGGCGGCATTTTCTCCGAGGCCCCTTTGGACTTTTCACAATGCCTTGTGGAGTCCCAGCCGTCGTTGCCGTGATCAGCCTTCTACTTCTAGGACTGCTTGCAAGCAGTCATTCAATGCAAGATTTTCTTGAGTCGCAAGGGCAAGTTCGCAATGCTACAACACAAGGCGTAAAGGACCATCAAAAGAACAGGATGAGGTCAAGCTTTGGACTCGTTTCAACACCTTTGAATGGTGCATCATCTCGGAATAGTGCGCTGCTTGAAAAGCTTGAAGGGACGAATGAGCAACCTGTCAGGGACGAGATGCGGCCTTTCCGTTTGGAAGGCGAATCTCGAGGCAAGGACGAAATGGACGGCAGTTCGGGGAGGTTTGAAGATGATGAAGTGGACATGAGCGGTAAGGCAGCTGCGACTGGTTCTAAGCTGGATGGAAGTGACAGACCGGATCCTGGAAGCGTAGATGCAATATCTGATATATTGGAGGCAGAAAACGGGAGTTGGGACAATTTCACACAGAAAGGAGATTTCGGTCGTATGCGTGATGCACTCATTGCCGTCGATGGGAAGCTTCGCGTTCAAAATGTCTCACATGGAAAGGAACGAGCAACAAAATTAACAGCTTTTAAGCGAGCGTTGTCAGCCATTGTTGGAATAAAGTCATCGTCAGACGAGGATGACTTTGGAGTCAAGTGCGACACACCGGCCATAGTTAGCGTGGATCCGCCAGATGCTCAGATTTTAAGGGTATACATGTATGATTTGCCCCTGGACTTCAATTGGGAAATGCTGAGCGCCAAGGGGCGGCCCACCATGGGCGTGTTTGGTCCCGGCTTGTTTGAGACCGACTCGTTTCCTTCCCACAGTGACAGAAGATGGAAATGGGGCGGATGTCCGGGAAACCATTCAGCACAAGTCCCTGTTTATGCGGGAAATCCCTCTGTGAGTCAAACACCCTTCGACTTTCTGGAGTGCAGTAGTTTGTATCGAAGTCACATTATGTCCTTCGCACACATGTCTTTTCAAGAAATGTCAAAACTTTATCCTCTGCTGTCCTCGTCAACGCTTGAAAGTGCAAGAAATGCATTTCCTCGAATAGGAACGCGCATCCTCGAATAGAAAGGCACGTCTTTGACGTTTTCCTATGCTGGGATACTATGTGTAGTTTGTTAAGGGCACGCCATATTGCATTCGCACTGCAAGTTTATTGAACTTTATTTGTGCTTTAGCGTTCGCTACTTGTTTGCTGCCGACGAAAGCATCCTCATTTGCTTTACTTTTGGATAATCTACTTGAAAATTCATTTTGCCCAGTGGTCCGGGTATTGCATATCTGTTGTGCGGGTGAAGTTGACTTCATTTGTCTTACGCACTTGATGCAAGACGGAAGAACAAAAAGTGAGCAGTAGACGTCGTCTGGTTTGCCTTTCTCATTTTGTTTTCCTTGCCTCAGCGTCTGGAATAGCTTCAGGACTTGTTCTTCTACATAGTCTGCATGATAACTATCGTTGGCTATTCGCTGGACTTTTTGGCCATTTCTCCAAAACGGTCTTTGGCTAACTTGCTCATCTATTCGGCATGTTACAGGCGCAACAGCACAGTGTGGCATATTACATGGTGCTTTCCCTATTGCAAGGCTTGCCTTCTATTCGCCGAGTGGCCAATCCTGAGGAAGCTCAACTATTCTTTGTGCCCTATTTTTCGTCCATAAGCTACAATAAATATTTGAGAAAAGAAGACAGCCGGGATGTGTAAGTCTCCGAAATTTCGAGTCTAGTTGAAAGAATGTTCAGTCTGAGCCAGAGAAATGTCGAGCGTCAAGCCGGCATCCTCTGCTGCTGGGGATAGGGACCAGAGCAAATAGCGATCAGCTATTAGCCGCGTAGAGCCACTTGAACACTCACCTCCTCTGCACATGAGTCAGCTTCTCATACTAATAGAATTCCTAGTCAGACATGTCATTGTTACGCATGCCTTTTGGCATGTCTGTCTACATGGACGCTGCAGATGGAGCTTCCTCTTTCAGCATATTCCTGCAAACACACATAAACATACTGTTTTTCCTGCTGATGGCTGTTGTGTAGCCTGTCTGCACAGGTTGTTACAGGAACAGCTAGTTGCATGGTTGGAAAAGCAGGAGCCATGGCAGCGGTCTAAGGGTCGAGACCATGTGATTGTGGCTCACCACCCGAATGCTATGGAACACTGCATGAGCAAGCTGCAAAATGCCGTCTTTGTAGTTTCTGATTTTTCAAGACCTCGCAGTAAGGTACGTTGACAATATTTTGCTTGTAAATTCGGCGGACGTGAGTTGGTTAGGAGAGAAACTTCTATGCGGCTCATTTTCTCGCCCGCTGGTTGCAATCTTCACACAGGGACTTCATCTGATGCCCAGCTTGGCTGTCTCTATCACGCTTGTGTTGGTCATTTAATAGAATATTAACAAAAAACAGGCAAAGAAAGAGAATCTGCATTGTGGTTCACCTCATTTAGTGACAGATGGTGATCTTCAATGTTTCTGGTACACTTGATACATTGCATTTGGCGGATGCTCAAAATATGCCTACGGTTATTGGAAAGTAAATAAAAATCTCATTCCATTTCTTGAATTAAAAAATCGAATTGGCTTGTGGTCATTGATTTGCAGCAATGAATTTTTGGGTGCAGCATGCCGGCTGGCAATCGATATGCCAGCTGGCAGTCAGCTTGTGTTCATGTCCTTCTATTTTATTGAACACAGATCATTTCCTAGTGCAAGTCAGACTGCAGAAATAGATGCTCCCGTGCGGGTGTTGATGGAAGAGCGAGTGGTTTGGCCATTGCTTGGCAGGGCTCTTATTACGAAAAGGACGTTGTAGCACCCTACAAAGCTTTTGTGTCTCCTTTCTGGAAGGATAGCTCCAACAGCACTACTAGCTGGAATGCACGACCAACACTGCTCTTCTTTCAGGGTGGTTTTAAGCGCAAGAGGGTAAGTTGTAAATCAGCATGGTGAAAATGAAGTTGCCGGTTGTTTGGCTTGTCGAGGGAGTGACCGGTGCTAAGTGTGTTGTGAACAAGTCTATTCAAGAGCTGATGAGGACCGTCGTTGCCTGTCCCCTATCCATTGCCGATTGCCGTATGCAGGGTGGCTTTATTCGCGAGAAGCTCAAGGAGGTTCTGAATGGGAAGGAGGGAGTAACGCTTGTGGAAAGCAGACCAAGCCAAAGTTCAATTCAAGGGGCTGCTCTTGGCTTTCAGCAATCTAAATTTTGCCTCATGCCTGCAGGTAAACAATATTTCTTTGGGTGCTTCTGCCCTTGAATTTTAGAACGAGGGCTTTATTCTAGCATCCATTCTAGCCTTCCCACAGACCATAGTTGTTTGGCTTGTATGGGCCGTCAGCTCGCCTTGTACTTCCTGTACTTTGTTTTGGGAAAAATTGGCATTGTTTTGCAGCGTTCCGCAACTCAGGAGGTAAAGCAGCATAAGCCATGTTTTGGACATACTATTCTGGCGTCAATGTTGAGGTCGTACTGTTCTCCGGGGCTTTCTAGATCACGACCGGCCATCTTGGTTTCCTCCTTCAATGACCTTCGCCCTGTTTTATTACAAAAATGATACAATAGTGGAGTATTTTCTTAACAACTTGGTGTCTGTTGCTGCAGGTGATACCCCGTCATCTTGTCGACTCTTCGATACCATCCTTAGTCACTGTGTCCCAGTGGTGGTGAGTCAGGCGCTGGAGTTGCCGTATGAGGATATCCTGGACTACTCCTCATTTGCAATTTTCGTGCCGACATATAAGGCCCTCACGCCTGGCTACTTGCTGAATGTGCTGAGGAACATCACTAGGGAGCAATGGGAAGTTATGCACCAGAAATTGCTGAAGGTATGGGCCCTAATAGAACAGCTATATGTATAGGGCTCATATGCGTTCCTCATTCTTGATTTGAGGAAATTGGTGAAAGCATATTTATATGGCTGAGCTAAAAACCGTCTTCACTTGTGCGTGGCTGGCGCATGGTTGGATGCAGGTGAAACATTTCTTTCAATATGAGCATCCTGCTGTAGCGGGTGGTGCTGAAGAGATGATTTGGCAGGCAGTGGCTCGAAAGCTTAAGAAGAACAAACCAGCAGATTATCGAGAGAAGCGGCTCCAGCTTCAAGAACGCGAGAAAGACCCTTCATCCAATTATTTGTAGTATAAGCCAAACGGCTTTCAGATGCATCATACAAGAAGCGCAAACTGAGGCTTCTGTGAAAACAATCGGCCCTTGATGCTCCCCATCTGAGGCTGAATAATTCCTTCTCACTTTGCTCGGTATGTAGTTCGTCACTGTCTGACCTACTTGAACTACTTCTTTTCACTCTGTGTTTCATGCGGGCTCCACTCCTTTCTTTAGAAGCATCACCTTGCAGCAGCGGGAACAGGGAAATGGTGGACTCAATAAGAGCAGGTTTGCCAAAGTTGCTGGCATTATCTGCAGGCAGCAAGTTGCTAGTCTCTGGACCCTTCCATTTGTACTACCCTTCCAACAAGGAGGCAAATAGAGAGGAGGTTTTGTAGTGCTCCTGTCATGGCAATCATCGAAGTGACGGCTGGTCGTTGAGTCAGGCAGCAGTTTTCTTGCAACCAGGAAGGAGGCTAGGATTCCCCGTGAGGGTGTGACTGACACTCGGAGGAGAATCCATAGCTAGTATTCGGTATCCTAACGTCCTATTTTCCGACTTTCATTAAGAGAAGCAGCGGGAACTAGATGAATATTCAGTTTTACCCGATTCCATGGCGCTTGGGCAGACATATGGCAGTGGATAAGCAGGCAAACTTTCGGGCTTCAAAGTCGCTCACTTTTGGCCTTCGTCACCCTGTCAATTCGGGCGCTTTTATTGGCTGCCAGTGGCAGTAACCTGTGTACAGATTTTGTGAAGGCTTTGGAGTGATCCTCTTGCTCCATCCGTGTTTTAATTATGTTACGGCCAATTGTGTCACGGAGTCTTGACTTGAAACTTTGCACGAATAGGACAAATGTGAGGGTGCACACGGGCGGATTGATCTCCATTAGGTTGTATTGAACAAACGATTTTCTGGCACACAGGTGCTTACGAGAATCTGTCGTCTATATGTCTCGCAGACGTGTAAGCCGCCTTGCTAATGTATATGCCGGTCGGAGAGAAGGGTGTAAAAGCAATAATGGTCACGACATCTTGCCGCCTTCTAATCAAAACTAAACAGACGAACCTAGAAGCAGATTTCTGCTCGTATTTGTTTCACTCCTCTATAGGTATTTTGTTATCAATTCCTCGTGGCTTCCCATGTTGTCGCGTTCATGTACATGTGATGGCCTCGCCATCGTGAGCCCAATGCCCCCGCCATCCATCCATCCATCCATCCATCCATCCATCCCAAAGGCAGAGATCGGACGCGGGGCGCACGGTTGGACGCAGTCGCAGACGGATGCCACGGTGCGGCACATGCTGCGGGCCCGCGCTCTGTCGGTCTGTCTGTCTGGACGGACGGACGGCCGGACGGATATTCCGCGCCATTCCACGGTCCGTCGCCGTGCGATATGCCGATATGCTATGTTATATGCTGTTATATGCCATGCCATGGGAAGGGATGGGGCATGAATCCCACGATGGTGATGCCATCAAATGTACATGGACAACATCATCATGGGGAACCACGAGGAACTGGTCGCCATGCCATGCCATGTGATATGCTATTGTATGCCAGGCCATGCCATGCCATGTGATATGCTATAGTATGCCAGGCCATGCCATGCCATGTGATATGCTATTGTTATGCCAGGCCATGCCATGCCATGTGATATGCTATTGTTACGCCAGGCCATGCCATGCCATATGATATGCTATTGTTATGCCAGGCCATGCCATGCCATGTGATATGCTATTGTTATGCCAGGCCATGCCATGCCATGTGATATGCTATTGTTATGCCAGGCCATGCCATGCCATGTGATATGCTACTGTATGCCATGCCCTGCCATGGGCAGGTCCGTCCGTCCGTCCCGCGCGGCGCGGCGAGGTGGCCTCGTGGCGTGTCGCCGTCGCTCACGGCCACGCGGCGCGCGGGGAAGGGGACAGACCGACAGACAGACAGTGGGAGAGAGAGAGGGGGAGAGAGACATAGGCGGCCATGCGGGGAGGCGCTTTCCGGGGCTGCCTCTCGCCGGGGGGGGGAGGGAGCAGGGACGAGGACGAGGACGAGGGGAAGGGCGCCATGGCGGCAGCGGGGCGGAGCGGGCCGCTTGTTCCGCGCTCCCATCCGCTTGTTCCTGGGACGTCGCCGTCAGGCACTAGCCGACCGCTGTTAGGGAGCTCCGGAAATCTGCTGGTGGATGGGCTGATGGTGGAGCAGGGGATTGTTATCGGAGTGCTGCAGAAGTGGGTGAATATTGGCAGGGGATGGAAGCCGCGCTGGTTTGTTCTTGAAAAGGTGAGGCTTGAGAAGCTTGGAAGGGCTCTTCCCAGGATGAAGGATGTTTTGATGCTTCAAGGGGAAGCGGAGCAAGAAAAAAATTGGTTCCTGCTGGAACGTTGCTGATGAGAAGGACATAAGAGGGAACAGTTATGAATCGTAGTGTATGAAAGCTTGGCTACGCTTTTTGGCAAAGTACACATACGAACAAGGAAATATCCTAGCTTCATTGTTTCCAGGAAAGCATATATGTTGTCGTGTAATGGTGAAGAGAACAGAATTTCGTGAGGGTCATTGCGGTCCCGTTTTTTTTTTTTTTTTTTTCCCACTGACCGATTTTTTGAGAACGTGCATGATTTTCAGGGCGTTATTTCATACTACAAGTTAGAGAATGCGGAACGACATTTTATAGCGAAAGAGCTGCAACGAAGACCAGATTCAAAATGTGTAGGCGAGGAAGCTATCCGATTGGCCAACAAGGAAAAGAAGGCGCCCAGCTCCAATGGAGACTCTGACGAAAGAAAGCCTCTTGGGAAAGTCCACTTGCAGGTATGTAAGGTTGAGCATGCGCATTTCAGTCACAGAGAATGGAGCCTATATGGTCCACTCTCAGAATTTTTTTTTCTCGGGCTTGAAGAAAGTGGCGTTTTCCTAAAAATAAAATGTTTTCTATTATTACATTTGCTCTTTTTCAAACGACTCTGACTTCTGCGTCCATTTCTTTTTCAGGTGGCTACACTTAGAGCAAGCGAGTCCGATGATAAAAAATTTTACATCTTCAGTGGGACGAAAACTTTGCACCTGAAGGCGGATTCGAAAGAGGACAGGCAGATATGGTTGGACTCCCTTCAGGTTCTGTAATCTGCCCACCGAATTTTGCATGATTTTTTTCAAACCAAGCCTTGCTTGCGTAGCCTCCTTCTCAGGCTCGGTTAAAGGGACACAATTGATGGCGTCGGGAAAGAAATACAACTGCAGACAATGTGAAGGCCCTGTGTGACTTGAATTAAAGTGCACATAATCTAGTATTTAATCTGCTTTGCCGACTTTCTCAGTGAATGTGAACATAGTTTGCTCCTTTAGTGTACGTTCACCGTGACTGCGCCACAGAAACGTATCCTTACTAGTCTAACAAGGTAGGTCATAAAGTAAAGACTGGAGGAGGGCCACAAGGCAACCTTCCCATGACAGGAGGCGATCGAAAAAGGCAGTGCTGGCTCATGTGCGATTTTTTTTGCATATTTCGAAAATGATTTGGGACTAATGTTTCTTCTCCCGAGACTTTGCAGAGCCTATGATTTCTATACTTTGTCTCAGTTTAATATAGGACGAAGAACGTTTTCATAGTGTGTGTTTAAAAGGGGTCTTTGTATATGATGCAGTTTTGCATCAGGGCCTAGTTAGGCGGAAATGTTTTCTTTTGCCTGGGCTACATACATATTAAGATTTCCCTTCCTTTACACATGGAAAGGCTCTACTGGTCACAACTTTGTCAGATGCAAAACTCTTATTCTAAACGAAGTTGTTCTCACCTTCGCTGCTTCCGGAAACCCAGGCTCTTGTTAGTTTTTTGGTGAATGCAAATGAGGGGCTTCACATGAAAGTCTTATGACAAGTCCTTCTCACAAGATTTAGCAATCAAGTGGGCTGAAAGCTTTATCGTTTTGTTATCGCCACTCCTGTCTAGGCTGGCTGCAACCGTTTCTAACTCCTTGAACTAGTTTATAAAGCGTTTCCTTTTTCGGCAACGTTTTTTTTCTTGTTGTCGTAGTGATATAGCTTAGGTGCCACACTCTCCAGTATTCCAACCATCTTATTGAATTGCCCACTCTAAGCATAGGGTACCTCGTTAATAATTAGTAACGTAGTTTCCGCTTCCCTTAACCCTAAAAACCCTAAAAACCCTAAAAACCTCTTTTCACGTCGTATGTCTATTCGTTTTCAAGCTAGAGGACAATTAGTAGCCATTCAAAGCTATAGGAATATTTCCATCAAATATGCATTATGTGCGCTCGACTCCAGCTGAGTAGAGCATCGTCGCATGTTTGTAGGTACTTAAAAATTACCCTTCTAAACGCCGAAACTCTTGAATTCTTTATGTTTTTCTGTCCTTGCATCCTTTCCTGGTTACCAATATCCTCGCTCACGCAGTCCCCTCCATTTTGAGGTGGAATCAACTGAAAGGTTCCACGAGGAAAAGCTCGTGGATTTTGCAGGTCTTGTGAGCCTTTGAACGTCTTGTTGTCGGGGCACTTTACAGCGTATCTAGCTGAAGTAGCGTATGTATGGGGTTGCTTTCAAATAAGCTTGCATTGCGCCTACGGCGATCCTTCAAAATAGAGGAGCAATGAAATCTGTAGTCATGCACGTCGTACCATTAGTATCTAGCCCCCTTTGGGATACAGTTGAAAGCAGGGCCAACCGTGATGTTTTTGGGTGTTCCGGAGTAGCAGGGGTTTCCCCCGCTTATCTCATGAGGATTGGCTTTTAAAGCAACAGTCCAATGTTATCCTGTTCACCTGCGTGCAATATGTAGAAGAAACATTTTTCACAGAAGTCCTCATAGTCGGCCGGAAAGTGTGACGTTTTCCGTTTTGCTCGAATTCCTTCCATGCAAGGCTTGCAGACCCTTAAAGATATTTTCGCTGCTACCCCACACTCCCTTGAAGTTCCACCAGTAGAAGACGTGCGCGCTTCCACTGAGCCCCTGCGCAGGCGGCTGCAGGAGGCAGGAGTTTCAGCTGAAGTTATCCAGGAATGTGAGGACATCGTGCAAAATGAGATATGCGGGCCATTGGCAGCTGACCTCAAGGATGAAAGGCAACGGAAACAGAGACTCTACTCCCGCCTGGAACAGCTTGAAGTAAGCTGGGCTCCTGTGGTGTATGTCCAGCACGTCCTTTTGTGCTGCAAACATAGGACTGGACTGATCTTTTGCAGCTTGTGTCTTGACGAAGCTGCAGATGGGATAGCAGAAATGCTGAAACTGATTATGGTTGTTAGATTGCAATGTTCATATGCAACTTTGTGCTATGGAGGGCTAAAATTGGAGAAAGGAGGAGGATGACATGGCAGGCAGAAAAGGTGGAATTGGAGACGCAAGTGGTACATGAATCTCTTTACGCTCGCGGAGAACAAGTACACAATGAGAAGCCAACTTCAGGTTTGAATACACGTGTTCTGCTCGGACTATGCTGTTTTCACATAATGGCCAAATGGCATGCAATGGGGCTGTTGTCAAGGACTCGTGCAAAACAGTAGTGCTAATTCCTGTTGCATAGAGACCTGAACTATTGGAGATTGCTCAGTTCAGTTATTTTGGTGCGTTTAATCTGTTGCAGACAGAGAATATGCCTACAGTCATGATGGTGAAGATGACATAGAAGAGCATGCAGACGGACGGCAAGGCTTCGATGAGGATGATGAGGATCTTGAGTTTTTTGAAGCAGCAGAGGACTTTGCTCAGAACGTTAGGAAACGGAGTCCCGATTTAGCTCCCAGGGTTGCTAAGCCGAGCCCTTTAGCAGACAAAGTGCTTGTGGCAGGGCCACCTCCAGGGGAGCTTCCAATAGAAAAAGTGGGCCACAGTTATCCTGTCGTGCAGCGTAGGTTGCAGTTACCAGAACCGAAGCAGAAAGAGAAGCCTGTCAGTTTGTGGAGCATCATCAAGGACTGTGTAGGGAAAGACCTTTCACATATTTGCTTGCCAGTTTACTTCAACGAGCCCATATCGACCCTCCAGAAATGTTTTGAGGAGATGGAGTATTCTGGCCTTGTCGACCGTGCATACGAGTGGGGCCGGCGAGTGAGTTGCAAACCCTAACATGGTTATTGGATGTGAGCTGGGGGAGTGCAGGTTGGACTGACGAGTGAAAAAATCTCAGTATGTAATGCGGACTTGACAAAATGAACCGAACTCCGGTTTAATTGGCCCGCTGAATTTTGCGTGGTTTTCTACCTATGTTTGCAGGGAAATCAATTAATGAGAGCGCTTCATGTGGCAGCCTTCGCAGTTTCAGGCTATGCACCAACTGCAGGTCGCAGCAATAAGCCATTCAATCCCTTGCTGGGTGAAACATTTGAAGCAGCGTGGGAAGACAAAGGCTGCCGGTTTATTTCTGAGAAGGTGATTCTCACCTAGTAGGCTTTCCCGGCATCACGGCGTTCCTTGGACAGGCTGACCCAGCTGATGGGCTGTGTTTCATCCAAGCTCAGTTTTGCTGATCCAAGTTATGCAGTCCGTATGCACGCTGATATTGGATTGTCTGTGGGTGTGGGGCTGGCTCCATGTCATAGGTAAGCCACCATCCGAACATTGTGGCATGTTATTGCGAAGGCCAGGGATGGGAATTTTCAGGCGACTGCAATCTAAAAAATACATTTTGGGGACCCTCCATCACTCTTCATCCAACCGGCACCCTTGCTCTTAAATTTAGTGACGGAGAAGAATTCACCTGGTCGAAGGTAGGCAGCAATGCCCTGGCTGTTGGATTTCAAACATGTTCTCTTATGTTAGTTCTCCGTGGTCATAGAGCAAACTATTGCTAGCCGGAACTGTAGGTCGGAGTATTATGAGCGTGGTAGATCAAGTACTTGCATGGAAAGCGATAAGAGTTTTGGCTGTGTTTGACAATTCTTGGCACAGGTAACGACAGGCATCTATAACATCATTTTGGGGAAGCCGACAATAGATCATTATGGTATGATGAAAATTGAGGGGAATCGGGGAATGTCTATCGCTATAAACTTCAAGCAGCAGACGCTCATCGACAGGACACCTCACCAGGTCTGAATAACAAGTCCTATTTACTCAGACCTATGGTCATTGGTCGCCGGCAGACCGTGTCAGAGGTAGGAACACAATGTGTGATTTTAAAATTGAGCATCTGAGAGGATCAAAGGTTAGCGCTAAGAATGAGTGATTGGATCTTCTTATGTATGTAAGATAAAAAATAAGGGATGAATCAACATTAACCTTTGAGGGATACATTGGATGGACTATTTTCTTCGATTGTCTTTCACTTTGGGATGTATCTTTCCAATTTTCACTTCTCGACGCATACAGAATGCAGCAGCAGCTCGCAGCTCTGGTTACTTTCTGAAGCATCTTTTTTATGTTCAGCGACATGAAGTTAAGTAGTGTTAGGTAGCGGGAGGGAGTATGAGGACTGATGACCTGCATTATTGCATGGATTTCATCCTTTCATTATCCTTAAACCTTCTACCCTTGAATTGTTGACAGGTGGTCGGTTTTGTGAAGAATGATAAAACCGGAGAGAAGCTAGCGTCAGTGATCGGAAAATGGGATCAGTCACTTCATTATGTGTTAGGAGACCTCTCAAAGAAGCAACAGAAAGGAGACATGTCAAGTTTGCCAAATGCAGAGCTTTTGTGGCAAAAGTCCCCTCCTTCGAAGTGGCCCACCCGCTACAATCTCACTGCCTTTGCCATTACTCTTAACGAACTGACTTCAGGATTAAAGGTAGGCGACTGTGTTTGGCTTTCCCTATCTGGTGTTTAACTTGTTATTTCAAACTCTTTACCTGAAACACATGAAAGCTCCATGCATAACTTCACCTACCTGCTAATATATCGTTTCAGATTATGGTACTAGGTATTTCTGAGGATATTTGAACGCCGGAGCTTTTATTGGAACTTTCTCTCTGTCTCACCATGCACGTTCATGCGCTCTGGACAGGAATGGCTGCCGCCAACAGATTCTAGGTTGAGACCGGACCAACGCGCGTTGGAGAATGGCCTTTATGACTTCGCGAATGAGGAGAAGCTGCGCTTGGAGCAGAAGCAACGACGGGTACTTGGTCCATCCAGAAAATTGCCCCCATTGGAAAGGGTGGGGTCGGCATGGCTCCATTCCTTTTTAACTTTTTGTGCCTCAGAGAATTCGGGGGGATACAATCTCTGGCTGGTAAAGTATGCCGAAATAGTCTTCTGCCACTCAATTGGTTTGGGGATATGGGTTGTTGCAGGCGAGAAAGGAGCAGGAGGCAGGTTGGCACCCTCGGTGGTTTGCCCTCCAAGAGGGAGGCGCGGAAGGCTGTTGGCGCTACAAGGGAGGCTACTGGGAGCAGCGGGAGAAGCGCGATTGGTCGGGGGTCCCTGAAATCTACGGACCCTCTACCGCTCCGGGGGACGAAAAGGATGTCGCGTCGGGCAAACGCTAACGTCCTCTGTTTGGGCTACATGGGGACTTTCAGGGGAACAACTCTCAGTTCTCTCTGCTGCATTTCCTGTGTATAGGTCGGCTACATGCGGGGACTGCTTTGAAACCTTTTTTTGGGGTTCAGTTTTGTGCGGTTCGTGCTTGAGGTTAGAGGGTACAACCTCGCTTTTGAAAATGCCGTAGTGTACAGATGGTAATGATGCTTTGCAGGGTATAGGCCGCCACATTTTGTATGCTTTGGAAAAGCAACGCAATGCAATTATGTGCAGTTGCAATCAGTGGTTGTTGCTGGCGTGCACATTCGTGTATGTTGTTGCAGAGGGCAGTAAAGCAGTGGGCGGTTTTTAAGAATCTTCAATGGATATGGGCAATTGAACAGGTGAAAAATGAACTCTAATGTTCAGATGCTAAATCGTTTCTGTATCTAACACAGAAAAGCAAATAGTGGAATGCATTACCTGCTTTATATTCTTTAAACAAGGTCTGGCTGTTGAGAAAGGTATGGATATGCAAAGATGGGGAACCATATATAGTGTACTTGGATGCAATTTCATCTAACAAAAAGGCGTCGTGCGTAAGGAGACATCACATTGTGTTAAAAGATACTTGCACTGGCCTCGCCACCAAGTCCGAAAGGGACACAAACAAGACACATGAAGAGACGAAAGGCCCACTGGTCGGGTCGGTCCGAAGGCCGGGAGTGCTGCAAGCCCCAACCCGCCCCAGCCAGCCCCCGCCACTCCTGCTGCAGGTCCCGGCGGGCGCCCCCTCCCGCCCGCGCACAGCGACAGAGACAGAGCGCGCGCACGAAGCGGAAAAAAAATTCGCCGATTTCTTGAAACTGAGGTTGAACTGCGTGTAACTGTGAAACTGGGACATGGAACGCGCACTTTTCCCGCCCTCCGCCCAAATCGAAACGGCCGCAAATGTTCCCGCGCTCGCCGCCTCCCTCCCTCCCTCCCTCAGTCAGGCCATTTACCTCCCTCCCTCCCTCCGCCAGGCCGGGGTGAGCTGGACTCGGACCTCGCTCTGCTGGTACATTTTCTTCTACTCATTTCACGCTCTTTCCCCCCTTGGTCTTGTCGTCCGTTGCCGTGTTGCTGCGCTAACTCTGCGAGCGGCCAGACAGGGTGTGGGGAAATGTTGATGCTTGGAAAGGAAACTTGAAGAGTCTTCTTTATAGAATAGGGCGACAGGTCATCGATGCAATCTTCTCCAACAAGGTGACATGATGAAGTCTTGAGCTCCTCGGCGAGCACCGTTACCAGAGGCTCGCTGCACGTTGGAGGCCAGCACATATAGACATCGCATTATCTGCATTTAGGGATACAATGATGAAGTTAGAAATGCCAATCTCATCGAAGGTGATTCCCGTTCCTTTAGTAAACTCCGCCACAAGGAAGAGACAACGGCAGACGGAGAATGATGACGATGTCCAGAACCAAATGATCCGACCAGCGCCTCTCGGGGAAAGGAATGTGAAACGGCAGCTCTGGAATTCCAGAGGTTTGTGCATTCACCCTATTCTTTCTTTCGGCAGTCCATTTTTTTCCGCAGAGACCCACCTGGGGAAGAGTCATACAGTAATTCGTGCTGTCCTTTCTCTCTCCACCTCAGAAAATTGAAGTTATCCTGTGTCCAAACCCGCTAAAACTCAATGCTTGCCTGTTGAAAGCTTTATTAAATAGGCATAAGGTTTGGAAGGTGGCTTAGCAGGTGGTGATGCTCTGCAGTCGGTGAAGGAGGCACTTCATATTTCAGCTGTACCAGAACAGGTCCTTTGTCGAACTGCACAACAAGAGCGTATTGCTGAATTTTGTAAAAGGTGCATAGAGGAAGGGACTTCTGGCAGCCTCTATGTGTGCGGGTGCCCTGGCACGGGAAAGTCCATCACTATGCGTGGATTAAAGAAGCAGGCGAAAGAATGGCTTAAAGAGGTGCGAAGAAGTCTTGGACCAAAGATTGCAGTGTGCGCAATTTGTACCTTTACATGTGCAGGGAAACTGCGGTTTTTGTTTGCTGACTTGCTGGCACGTTCGAGTTAGCCCTTCTGTTTGGACTCTCGTTGCTGCATTCTGATGATCTTAAAATTTTCAATGCAGTCTGGAGGCGTGCTCGATGTGGTGGAAATCAACTGCATGACGCTGAGCGATCCACATCAGATATTTCAAAAAGTAAATATTCTTCATTGTACTCAACTATAACTAGTGACGCCAGTCCTCTTATTCCAGAAGGCGTTAATTTCAATAGCTACTACGGCAGTCCGCTTATTCCAGAAGGCGTTAATTTCAATAGCTATTTAAACAAAAGCCCTATATTATCTTGAATGCCTGCACCAATTCTCTACCCTGGTCTTTTTTCCCTTGTATCCTTGTCTCGCTGATCAATCTCGTTCTGCAACTGTTGTGAGATCACGAGGGTATTAACTTGTGGATGGATGGATGGATGGATGGATCTCCATGGATGTTTGGAAGGTGCTGCCGTTAACGGTGGACCGTTGTTGTCTGCAGATTCTTGACAGCTTAGCTGAGCAGGGACAACAAGCACATACCACTACAAAAAACAAGGCCATAGCCTTGCAGGAGCTAAAGAACCTCATGAAGTCTTCAGCAAATGACAAGGAGCAAAAGCATTTAGTGTAAGTGAATGTGACTTTCTCTCATAAGGAGTAGAGTTATTCTACTAGCTGTTCTGCGTCTTGGCTTTTTATGTGAAGCGACAGTAGGTCGTAGAAGAGCAGGCGAGCTCTATAGTAGGGTGAGATATCATTTATCTTTTATTTACGAAGAGCTCTTCAGGAACATCGCTGGCCTTCTGCTACTATTCTGCAACTTGGAATATACTTGCATTATGGTGGGTCTTTAATTTGCTGACTCTTTGTTGTGGCAGCCTCATCATCGTGGATGAGATGGATCACTTGATGACAAGGGATTGCTCCGTTCTTTATCAGATGTTCCTCCTGCCCACAATTCCAGACTCCCGCTGCATTCTAATTGGTGCGTATAGACAGTCAAATTTTATGCATCCTTTTTTAGCCCATTAGACTGGTGGCGTTCTTCACCGGTACAAGAGCTAGTTGCAGACATCGATAAAACATTGATCATCGCAAGTCTCACTTGACTACAAGCCGTGTCATATGAGGATGTAAGCCTCATGCTGTTCTTGCCTGGGAGCTCCTATGTTGCAGGCATTGCAAACGCAATTGACTTGACTGATCGCTTCTTGCCAACCCTTAAAACTCTCAATTGTGAGTTAACCTGCGTACACCTGCCGATTCTGGTTAAATAGGTGGCGAAAACTGAATGTTTTTCCAGAGTGCTAAGTAAATGTACAGACTTAGGACTTATGGACTTAGGCCCATAAGGAGAAGGTACAATACAGAATAGTTTATGTACTGAGCAGATAGCTCAGGCACTGTTTCAGGTCTCGTGCTGAGAGTTGAGTGCAATGCATCGAGTTGAACCTTCCATCTGGCTCGTCGGATAGGAGGTTACCAGAGGTGCTTGCTCCCATGTATTCCAAACCACTCAATGACTTTAACCCAACTAAAGAGTGGGTGCATGAGGTGCAGGCAATCCTGAAACTGTTGCCTTCCCCGCGTATAACAAGGAGCAGGTGTTGGCCATCCTTCAACAACGGTTGCAAGTAAGCTAAAGAGCCCTACAACCCTTGGATCTTATCCAGTGAAGTCTGAACATCCATTCTAAGAGGCAACGATCTGGCGAAGGTGTCAGACTATACGGAACAATCGATTTTTTGTTTTGACAGGCTTAACTCCGCCCTTGCCGTTTTCCCTTTGAAATTGATAGCCGTCAGTTACCTCCAAAATTAGTATCGCAGGACTATACAGACCACCAACCAATGTACGGCATGTGACAGTCATAAGAACCAATAGCATTGCTGGGTGACACACTGAAGCAATCTTTAAGTAATCATTATGGTTGATTTTTTTTTTTTTTTTGATTTTTTTTTTGACTTCATTCTTGATGACAGGGATTGGAACACAATGTTTTTGAACCTCGAGCTTTGGAGCTCTGCGCTCGAGTAAGTATTTGAAGAAGTACTAGACCCGAAGGTCCAGGAAGGTGAACTGCTGTATTGTTTGGTGCAATGACAAATGATGATTTCACGAGGATTGCCTTTGTATTTACTATGAGCAAAAGTTAGTATGTGTTGCCAAATGATTTGACTAATTGACGATCGTGCTGTTGTTGCCTGTTGACAGAAAGTGGCTGCTAGCTCTGGAGATATGCGCATTGCTCTTGATGTCTGTAGGTCAGAGCTCAACCCTCTAAGCTTGTCTTGTCAACCACGTGCACCTTCAAAGTAGTGGCTTTGGCGGGGAGGAGAGGCACTTGTCACCTTCTCCAATTAAAAACCCAGCAACATAAGGAGCTGTCGTGGCTAGTTTTATCTGGTGGTTATCTGCCTTTTTCGGAAACCACAGCTCCTGCCTCTGCTCACGCTGTTTGTTGTTATTGGGCTGCAGGACTGCGTTAGGAGTTGCAGAATCGGAAAAAGCGGTATCTCCGTTGAAAGAAGACAACTGCTCTCGAGACATTACACCATGCGGCAACACAGTGTTTGAGCAGCATCCAGGATCTGCCCGACCCCTCCTAGTGAGTGCTAGACAGCTATTGTTTTGGCTTGTCATCCTGTCGTCGGTTCCGTCCAGTATAGCAGTGCCTCTTTCACATATTCATCATGGCAAGGCGATGTTTCAATGGATGCCAGTACACCCTTGAACAAAAACAGCTGACCTGTCAGAAAGACGACTTGAGAAGCTTGAGAGTGCTTATGCAGTATACACTACAGCTGAAAGCACATGCAAGCGTAGGTGGTGCTCCTTGTAGATTTTTTTTTTTTTTTAAGCAAGATGCCTCCCGCGTAGGACGTGCACGTTTCCCTGCCCTCTGCACCTGGAGCCACTCAAAATAGAGCTCCGGCAGGTCCTAAAGCTATTTTCATTAGAATTTGTACGAATTGGTTGAGATCACTTGATGTTGACACAATACTTATGCGGATGATACTTACTGCAGATACGAGTTGACCATATGGCTCAAGCATTGTCAGGGAGCTTCAAGTCTCCTGTCATTGAGACGATACGTGCTTTGCCTCAGCACCAGCAGGTGCGCAGACCAAGAATGGCATGCTATACAGATTTCTTGACGATAAAGCCATCAATTTGGTTGTTTTTCACTATCAAAATAGTAAGGCATTGTAGGTGAGAAGTTGGGGGAGACCGCTGGTCCTTGAGCTGATAGACACGCTCTATCCATGTGATCAAGTTCATAGGGAGTTCACCTCTCCCAGTTGTTTGTTTGCAGATGGTGCTCTGTTCAGCCGTGCATTTATTCCGTCAGGGAAAAAAGGACGGTAACCTTGGAAAGGTGAGAAACATATTCCCAGTAAAAGCCATGGCTATGGCCATCGTGCATCTTCCTAGCTAAACAATTACTGATATTGAACCTGATCAAACAAAATCTGCTTGTTCAGTGAACGGAAGTAAATAAAACTTGCATTCGGCAGAGGAAGCATTGAATCTAGGAGAGCAAAAATCTAAGCGGACAAGTTGAAATCTCGTGTTGCTGTGCAGTTGAGTGAAGCTTATTTCAGTCTGTGCAAAAAGGCGGCAATGCGATCATTAACAGCGGCAGAATTTTCCGGGATGTGCACAGTGCTGGCCGATCAGGTTTGTTCTAACTCACATGAAATGGGGGAAATTGTGTAAAAAAGCTGTCCCGTAGCAATTCTCAGCGAAACGCAGTCGAGACTGACCGGTGAAGTAGACTTGAGTTGTCACAAAAGCAGCACCTCCAGCTGTGCTTACCAAGTAAATGGTTGGGCTGCCCATTGGGTCGGCAGGCTTTAATCGGCATCGGAGGCGGACGGCAGGAGCGGCTCCGACGGGTTACGCTGAAGGTGCCGGAGGAAGATGTGGTGTTCGCCCTTCAAGTATGTGCCCTACCTCAAATGGCTCTAGCAAATCATAAAGTTGCAATATCAAAAACCAAAAACTGTGGCCATATAGACACTGCAAAAGGGGATGGTCCCCAACTCTTTGTTTTTCTTCACTTTCATTTCTCCAAGTCCATGGTAATTTCTCACTAAAATCTAATTAGTATACAGTCGAAGGAAATGTTACGAGTGCACGCTATTCAGGATCAGCTTGTTATGATGGAAGAAACGCATCTAGAGAACTAAGTAGAGGGTGAGAAATCCTGCTACATTTTCCTGATCATGATCAAAGTGTAACCAACAAATAAGGTTTCTAAATGGCCTCCATCCATTTTCGCCTTGAAAAAAACTAGAGAGCCATCAACAAGCCTACTAGCCAAGAATTCTCTTCCAGAAATCCTGCGAACATAGCGCTCCCCGTGCCTTTCCCTTTCAGTGCATCTAGTTTCCAGCAGATGGTGTGATATCCAGCATGATGCTCACACTTTTTCTGTCTGCTGCAAAGTGCTCCAAGACTCTGACTCTGACGTTGTTCTTTTTCTACAGGGAGTGCGTTTCTTCAAAAACATCCTCCAAGAAGGCGATAAGCTTGCCCTTGACTGCTCCAAGTGAGGCGTCAAGGCCTGCTCCGTGCTCAGCCCAACTTCAAATCAGGCCCCTTAGGTTTTAAAGATATTTCTTGGAGCTCCTTCAGCGGGGCCGACAGCTTCACAGTGAAACCCTCCCCTGAACGGAGAGGGCAGCCACTCGCCCTCCGCAGAGCGCTGGAGCTCCACCCATCCTCCAGAAGCCTTGTTCCCCTTGTTCCCCTTGTCCCTCCTCATCCGAAGACTTCAAACTCTCAGTCAGCTCATAGGGAACACAGCCTGTCTCCATAGTCTAACGAGACAAAAGGTCTGCTGTAGACTCTCCAAAGTTTTTGCCCATGTTCTCAGTCTGTAGGATAACATGAGATACCTGTATTCCTTGTGAACTCGGAACTGAATTGAAGCAAGTTATGTCATGAACTAAATATATTGGGAAAAAAATAAATGGAATATTTCTCCATCTCAACAAACGTGCAATGAGAGAGTGACAGGTAGCTGGGACGTTGCGGCCTGCAATTACCCGGCATTGTGGGGGAAGGGGAGGAAGTGGGAGAGAGAGAGAGGGGGGAAGAGAAGGATAAGAAGATAAAGGAGCGGAGATATGCTTGGGTGGGAGAGGGTGAGGGCGAGAGGTAGAAGGCAACCGGATTGGAGGGGGTGAGATGGAGAAGCGAAGCCCGGTCGTTCCATTACCGCAAAATCAAACAGGTTAAAGAAGAAAGGAATTCCTCATTTCTCGCTTAACTTCAAGGACTTTCTAACTTGTTAAGCAAGAGAGTAAAGCTTTCTGGCTGGTGCAAAGCCATCTCGGATAACTGCCTTCTGTCTAGTCTGATTGCGCGAAAGTAAAATATCTTTTAAAACCCGATCCTCAAAAGAAAAAGAGAAATTAATTTCTACAGTTTTGGCTCAATACGAATTTTATACGAACCCAGTTGAGCATCGAACAATCAACTACCAGTCGTGTTCATTTAGATTCCCTTGCATCCGCGGTACAACAATAAAATCTGGAAAATGATACCCCCCCCCCTTGGGTTATCCCGCCCCTTCTTTTTGAAATCCCGCCCTCCCATTTTGGCTATTCCCCGCCCCCGATATGTATTCTGGCAGGCTGGCTCCAGCAATGTAGATCTGTACTCTAGACCCTACGTTAGACGCTTAGGTGTAACTAGTTTGGCAGCTTGTAGGCTTTAAATGCGCAGACACTTTGTCGAGTTTTTCTATATTTAGGAACTTTTTATTCTCTTTTTATTCTCTTTTTATTCTTTTCTTTCGGTGGGTGTGAAGCTCTGTGATGATGTAATGGTTGGCCTGCTTTCTTCCTTTCTCTTTCTCCCTCTCTCTCCTCTGCTCTCACTCCTCTACTCTCTCTCTCCTCTGCTCTCTTTCTCTCTCCTCTGCTCTCTCTCTCTCCTCTGCTCTCTGCTCTCTCTCTATCTCCCCTCTGCTCTCTGCTCTCTCTCTATCTCCCCTCTGCTCTCTCTCTCTCTCTCCCCTCTGCTCTGCTCTCTCTCTCTGCGAATGTGACTTTACGGACGTTGCGCTGATGTATGAAAGGAGAAAACAGGGGGGTGAATATCCAAAATGGGGAAGGGCGGGATATCCAAAACACAGGGCGGAATAGCCAAACTGGGAGGGCGGGATTTCAAAAAAAATGGGGCGGTATAACCCAAAAGGGGGGACGAAGTATCATTTTCCTAAAATCTTGGCAGGTCGCGCCATCAAACATTTTCATTGCCCGTCCGTCATGCGGCGGCCACAGTTGTGGCTGCACGCGAAGGGCTTGGGCTGTGCTCGGTCGAGGTCGAGCGCGGGCGCGGAAGGGGACGGCGGCGGGCGGGGCATGCATGCGCGGCTTGGCTTTGGGCGGGATGATGGCCATCAGCGTGAAGAAGCTTCAACATGGGACTTCATGTCGCAGTTGTACCATGTTGATGTTGCATGTGGTGTCACCGGGACTTGTACTGAGGTGTCACCGGGACGTGTACTGACTGTAAAGGGAGGGGAGGGGGGAGGGGGGAGGGGGGAGGGTAAGCAGACTCAGTGCCCGCTGGCAGTGAATCCCTACGGTAGTGAGTCCCAGTGAGGACTCTGCCACTGAAAAAGGTGAAAAGTTGAGCAAGGGTTGCTGTATTGACTTTACAAAAAGGCTTAAACGTTTTTTTGTCATATTGTTCAAAAACGATTCCGACCTCTAGTGTTCAATGTTATACCGTCTTGAATTAGTTTGATAGTTGAAAAATTACAAATACAAAAAAGTAAAAAAATGTTCAATTCCTCGACTAGTTTCGTGTTATAGTAGGGCATGTCGAGGCCTAACAAAATCGAACGGAAGGTGTTTCGTCAGCAGTGTCTCGAATAGGAGTTTTTTCACGGAGTACAGTAATCCGTGTAAGTTCATCTGCTGTAGCAAGAGGTCCCCGTCTCTTGCCCTAACTATCTCTCTCTATAGTGTAGTGCTAGTTTTGAACGAGCTTCAAGAGCTCGCTAATGCCCCTCAGCTCCCCCCGTCGAACCCTTAAACTAGCGTCAAGGAACTGGGAGCACAACAACCACTGGCGAGGCGCCACGTGGCGTCAAATCCCCGGAGGCCCAGAGATCATCAGAGGCCCGTCCGTCCGCCAGCCTTGACGAACGCGTACCGTACACGTGCACGGTGCCATATAGACCGTACGATGTGGTACCGCATGATAGGGCACATGGTGCGCGGAGCACCATGGTGGGCGTAGCAACCGCTACATCATCCGCAACCTCTCCTGCAAAGCCAAAGGGACTTCAACGACTACCTCTCGAGGGACCAGGCCCCGCCGCACAAGTTCTTCAGACTCTATCCGCGGATTCTCCTCCACTGCTAGCTTCAAAGCCCTTGCTATATCAGTGACGTCCTGAATGTCCAAAACCCATTCATTCACCCATACCCTAATAAGCTCTGGCGGTATTCCAACCTGAATGCTCCTGTTCGGCAATTTTTCGAGCGATGGAGATCTCTCCGGATCCCATTGCACCTTGACAGCCCCTCTCTCCTCCTTGCTACTAGATCTCACGCCGGAGGTCGTAAACTCCGCCCGCTCCAGCAGCCCTAGAAAATGGCAGCGCTTCATTCTGATAGCCAGAATTCGGGCCTGTCCCGCGTCCTTAAAGGAGTAGCCGGAGCGGTACATCATCCAGCACCAGCTGGGCTTGATCCAAGTCATGCGCTTCAGACTGAAGGCGGGCGAGGCGTCCAGCCTCTGCCTGGCTACCGCCGCCTCCCCTATCTCCGCCGAGTACGCCTGGTACACCGTCACGCTCTCGCCGTCGCACAGCGCGCGGACCTGCCACACTCCTCAAACTTAAAATCACGCAGGATGGAGCCTCATGGTGGCAACTCTAAACAAATGGTGCCGTCCGTTCACAAGACACTTCGAAAGCTAATGATTCAACTGACTCCTGAAAATACAGAAATGCTTCTTCAACCAGGACATGCTTGCCACGTGGCACATAGCAAATTTCTGGCTCATCAAACATGCAGCAATGCAGCAGGCTGAGAGCACCTGTCGCCCTGCCTCCCTGCCGGGGCCGAGACCAGCCATGGCCACAGGGAGGGCCTGTGAGCAGACGCAGGACTCCCCTCCCTCCCTGGAGGGGACACGGCTCCACGTGGCTCGACCACGAATCACAGCACGTCACGTCACTACATCACCCACGTGGCACGCCGTCATTGCCTCATGCTTTTTTTAGGGCTCGATCGGGGGGTGGGGGCACCACGTGGCAGGGCGTGGCGGGCACGCCTGACCGTACGGCGGCCGCTCCCCGTGCCCGGCACGCCGGGCAGCCCGCGAAAGGAACCGTACGCTCCTCCTCTCGGCCGGGCGCCGCACGACTTTCTATCGGCTGCCCGTGAACCACGGGCAGAACCGACCGACCGACCGGAAATGCTGTGCGTGGCGGCCACGCAGCGTCGCCATTGGCCCGCCGGATCGAGCCAGCGGCGGGCGCGAATTGCGAATCGCCACGTGACCCGAGACACGCGGGGAGGCCGCCACGTGGCAGGACCACCGGCAGCGTGACGCTGGCCGCCATGGCGACCGCAGAGGGCGCATATGCTCCGCTCCGGCCCTCCTCTCCTCGCGGCGCAATGACTCACGGCGCTGCAGAGCCTCGCTCGCTCTCCCGCTCCCGGGACCGTATAGGCGCTGCGGCACTGTTGCGTGTCGCCGGGCGGAGGTTGTTAGTCACGGGCATGCGCGCTCGAGGAGGGCTAATAACAATACGTGCTTCTGAAAACGCTGCGCGGTTCTGGAGGGAAGCGAGGTTCCAGCGAGGCAAAGGAGGGACGGGTATATTCCATTAATTTTTCAAGTGAGGTTTCAACTGATGCGGCTAATAGGTAGCAGGGATAGGAGTAGGACGAGAAGAGGCAAAAGCAGCGTCTGAATGACGACGAAAAGGAGAAGGGGCCGACACATGACCCTCGAACCTCACTGTGGAGGGCCGAATGTCACTTGGAAGACAGGCACTGGCGTCTCCTTGGAAAGTGGGCCGCATTTAGGGCAACGGATTCGCCGGCTAGGCAGTTTCTCGACCGATTTTTCAACACTGGGTGCGCATTACTTGAATGAATCGACTTCAACGACCGATTTTGAGATGGATTGTGATTCTGGAAGTAGTGAACATTTTCTAAAGACTTCCTGTGAGGCCAAGAACTGCGCACCTGCTTTTCCCCTTCATTCCGCGCCTGACACACTCATTGATTCCACAAGTCAAGTCGAGCAAGAAGCCTGCACCATGAAATATTTAGAGTGGATGCAGTGTGAAACTAGAAAGCCTGAAGGGGTTTTCCCTTTTCCTTCACACAGTGAAGACGAGGGGCCAAGCTTAAGGAGTGGCAACGAGATTAGTAGCAAAACGGATTCTTCGCTTAAAAAAATGCCAGCAGAGCAAGGCGGAGGGAGCCCTTCCTCCGGACCGGAGCTCGCTGCTCAAAATGAAATGACTTTAGGTGAAAAGTCCCTTTCTGGAAGGCTACAGCATTCACCACTCTCCATAATGATGAGCAGCGATTTCATTGTTTCGTCTCCCGTGAGAGACAACTTGCTGTTCACTGCGGCCCTGTGCCAGCGGAGGGCTTTTTCCCCGCCCTGCATGCAGGAGGAGGGCGGGCGGGCGGGTGCAGGGCTGCAGGGCGAGCCGAGGGTGTTCCGCGGACACTTCACGCCGCGCTCCCCCTTCAACCAGTTCGCTCTCGGCCAGGACGCCGCAAAAGTGGCCACAGAACCAAATGCTGGCGGCGCATCAATAGTTTCTGAGGTATAGGAAATTTCTGTTGTTTGTTTTTCTGAACTCTGTTCATTGAGTCCTGTGCTCAAGTCGAATGGCGGATATAGTGAGGTCGAGGAGTGGAAGTCAGTCATGTTTTTTAAGTTGTCAGATTTTTCGCTGGTGCCGCATGGACCTCATTGAGGCATCTCTCACCCGCTTGGGGAGGGAGTTGCAGTCGCTCTCTATGGAGTATTTTGCACGGAAGTTTGGGGCAGCGAATGTGGTTACTGAAATGGAGGTAAGGAGCGCGGTTCCGGACACAGTGCAGAAAGGATAAGGTCTGCGATCAGGATCAGTGTCTTCGTTGACTTAAGGATAAGGATGTGAAATATAACTTCACTTTGACTCCTTTTTCAAACTGGTTGGGCTGAAGGGAAGACGACCATATGAGTTGGACGAACCTCATTCGTCCATTCCTGGTAACTGGGCCTAAAGTATGGTATTAACTTGTTTTCATTGTTTTTTATTTATTTATGTTCCGCCTGCAGGTTGCTTACGAGAATCCTAATTGGAAAAAAGTAGACTATGTATGCGACATCTACGGGCGGAGGGTGGGCGTGTCCGTGACCCGGGCCATGTCATACCCCGACCCGCGGCTGTTCTCTGAGGAGAAGGCGAAGCAGCTGTTGTACAAAAAGTTGTACGGACTTGTAAGTGGGCCCATGTACACTTTAACTTCAGGTAAAGTGATCGGTTATCATGTTTTTTAACATTGATTCTATGTGGAATGTTGAGCAGGTTGTGGCTCGCTCCGGCGTGTCAGCGCGGCACAGCTTTGTGAAGGCGATTTTGCATGTTTGGTGTGAGACGGAACGGACGGCCCACCTCATGCAAGCGCAGTATGCAGGTAACGCCGTCCTTCTCTGCTCAAAGGGAAGCAGGTCTTGGTCCACACGAGCCTGGCCACACGCCCTTAACACCCCTGCGTCCCCCCCCCCTCTCTCTCTCTCTCCCTCTCTCTCTCTCCCTCTCTCTCTCTCTCTCTCTTTCGCTCTCTCACTCTCTCTCTTTCTCATTCTCTCTCTTTCTTTCTCTCTCTCTCTCATAACATGCTGGCCGGGACATGGACGGCAACAGCGACGGCAAAGGCATTGGAGGTCGAGGAAGACGTGATCATGGTCCTCACAGTCGCAGAGGGTTGGCAAGCGCGGCCCATCTTCTATGAAGCGTGTTGCAAGGAGAGGGGTTGTAACCCGGCAAAGGGGGGGCTGGCCAGGCACCCTTGGTGGTGGCTCATTGCCAAGTCCCCAAAAAAGAGCTCCCAAAAACACATGGCAGAGGCTGCACGGTCCTCTCCCTATCGCTGTGCATAGACTTCGTGTATCGCCGCTTGTACATATGCAGCAGTTGGAAGTAAATATGCTATAGGAGAGGCTCAGTTTAACGGGTATGTATGCAGTCAAGTTGATAGGGTGCTGTAGGTAACAGGTACGTATGCTGCAAGGGAGGCCGTAGTTAAGGCGGGTTTGCCAGATACGGTTTCAGTTCACATGTACAGGTGCGCAGGTAGATAGGAGTTGCTTGTGAGAGTGGCCAAGCTGAGCTCTTTAATATTTGACTAGTTGGAACAGGTAAGCGGTTTGCTGTACAGTACTTTTTTCCAATCAGGTATGCACATATCACTCGTTCTCGATAATTTTTTACTCTACGACTACTTAAAAGGGATTGACAAGTTGCTGTCCTTTTTATGCCTCATCTTTCCTTGGCTTTCAACGTTTTTCATTCGACAAAACAAGAATTGGCCGCAATTGACCTCTGTTCAAAACACTACCACGTCTTCGCCACTCTGCAAGACAAGGCCAGAAAGTCACAAATTCACTGCACACTTCCAGCTTTCAGAAACCTGCACCGACTTCATTCCTCCCAAGTCCTGGAAACACAGTCGCCCACAGCCATTCGATTAAGTTAACACGTTAAGTCACGACACCACTTTCTGAAGAGACGCAAGTTCCAATCTTGGTTGCAAGCTGGTTTCCTCTCCAGCCCTCGCTACCTCACAGCTTACTGACCCTCTCAAGGCCATGGCTGCAACCGACAAAAACCTTTTCGAGCGCGGGCAGGCAGGCGTCTCATCAAGGACTCTGAACCCTAACCTTTCCAGGGTGCTTCTAATAGGAAATCCTGAAAAGAAAACGTAACGGCGAGCCCGCCCCCTAAGGTGCTTCAGTATTTCTACAATCACTTCTTCTTCCACCTTCACAAAGCGATTGAAGGGTAGATTAGTAACTATGCAGTCACCTACAAAAAGAGTCTTCCGAGCATCCATAAGGTTCAAGCTAACCGTCGCATTTCTAGGTGGAAACTCCTGCTTGGGCTCCGAGTCTCTCCTCTCCATATCCAAGCCATCCATGCTCGCCTTTGCATCATCTTTTGACACTTCAGTGCTCTCAGTTTCCCACAGATGTGTCCATGCGTGAAATTTCTCAGAGTCATCGCTTGCTTTGAGCTGAAAAAAAGGACTACTGGACGATTCCTCCTGCCATAGATTTCCAAAGTTGAGATCTCCAGCGCTGGCATCCAACGGCTGAGAGGGCCTCCTATGGAGAGGGAGAGCATGGCGAGGATTGTGGGGGCCATGGATGGAACAAGCTTCGCCCCAATTCCGCACAACCTCGATTCCAAAGTACGAAAAGTTTTGAAACGCAAATTGGAGTATTCCGAGGTGCAGATCTGATCCAAAAGTTTTTACTCCTCTCCTGCATACCCCCACCACCATTTCCCTCAACGCACATCAGACTGGCTTTGTGTGACCAAAAGTACATGTCCCTTTCCTAAGAACTCGAAAGCATATTCAAACGCTTATATTTAAACGAAGCATATTCAACGCTTATATCGCCAAGAATGCGCGAGGCAGGAAAGCGTCGAAGAGATTTAGGATCGTGGCAGCCCTTCCTCGAGGGCCTTTCGCATATGCACACACAAATTAACAAAACCTAAAATAACCATACCAGGCAAAACAAGAAATTGACCTATGCTTGCAGAATACAATGAAATAACAATAGCGTTATGCCTGCCTAAACATGCTGTACTCCCACATATAGCTTAAAAACTGCAATGCGCATAGTGCAGTTCTGTTTCAGTTTAGCTATGGAGGCTATGGAGTATAGCAGTTGATTGAAGAGTGAACCAAAGGCTGTGTTGAACCACACCTGAAAGCCTCAAAAGGAATGGTGCCGGAGCCACAGCATGGGTCCAAAAGAGTGCCACCTGGCAGCCCGAACACGTGTAAGGGAGCGGAGATTACTTGATATGTTGGTTAGTCTCCGCATAAAGAAGTTCCCAGCAGATCTGGAAAATGAGTACAACGCAGATGTTGGCATGAACATGACCCATCAGCAACAGCAGCCCATACTTCAACCTCTCGCCAATGACTCTTGGCATTATTAGTGATCTAATGTGCAAAAGCTCCTACTTATTCTCCTTCGCCTCGAACAGCTTTCAAGACAATGGGATGGACTCACGACGAGTGTTTGTGGTGAGAGGTCCACCTGGAAAGGCCGCAATATTCACCGCTGCTGCCGCAAGCTCAGCAGGAAGACCACCGCTGCATGGCACAAACAAGAGAGTGTGAGCACTTTCTCTCAAACTGCTTTTCAATCATCCTAAATTGCTTTCATTCAAGAGTCATCTGGCTTGGCAGGTCAAAGTACTGAAAGCTGACCAATTCAATAACGAAGCAAACATTCTCTGAACATTCTATTCTGCGTTTAGCCCCTCACAGCGTAGACACGTGTCCAGGACGCGAAGTTACCTCCATTGGTGGGGCGCATCGCTGAAGGATGCCTCAGGGACACGTGGCGCAAAGATCACGGGGCCAAAAAGATATCTGCATTCAAGAAAGTTCTCCACCATCTCGAGCGGCAGTTGGTCACAGCTGCTTTCTCGGCAATTTCAAGAATTTAATGGTACCAAACTGAGCCACATCGAAAGCGTAAAAGGTGTAGTTGAACAAATGGTTTGTCAATATCTCTTTCAACTCTTTTAACTCCAATTACTTGCGTTAATCAGTGCGGGGCCCACCAACAGACTTCTCACCCATATCCTGTCTCTAAGACCGAAAAATGTGGACAAGAGTGGGTCCCCTTTTCTCCTGCAGCGGACTTTGACCGAAGTGCTGCAGTTAACTTCGCTTTAAGACCTGGACATCCATAAAAAAATGGAATGAGCAACTTCAAGATTGACTTGACTGTCAGAGGGCATAATATGTCATTTCCTGCATAGGATATTCCAGAATAGCTTCTTTCTATCGGTCCATTCTCTCTCTTTCTTGAAAAGCTTGAAAAAAAAAGGGTTCTTGGAAAATGATGACCTTGGAACTCACTACAGTCATGTACTGCATTCGCCTTTCAAATATACAGTCGGCTAAAAGGAATCAGAAATCGACAGATCTCAAGCAAGTCAGGAAACAGCAATCATTCAGTACATGAAGTTAATCACTAATCTTATCTTCTTATACTCTTCTGTTTATGGCGAGTTAAGTTTGAGACTGGTAAGCATGAGCACAACTCGCCTGTGACGCATTATCACCGTTCACATAAAATTGGCTACAAGCCATTGAGTAGGGCGGGGGCATATACTCAAGCGAGGCAACCGCTCCGGAGCAGGAGAGAGGCATTCATGTGACACGCGGCAGCCGGAGAGAAGGCCTCCCAACTGCAGACTTTGCACTGCCTCTATGAGCTCCTCCGCTGTTCGTCCCGCAGCTAAAGGTTCCATCTGAGCCCAACACAAGCATTCCGTAACAGGTTTAACTTCACAAGGTATGTGGTCTACTAGCATCGTTCAAGAGCCCAAAGTATCTCGGAGGAAACTACAACCTCGGATACTGCATTGTCAACGTCACTCTTCTCAAGAATGACAAACCAGATTTTTTAATGACATTGCCAACCTGTGAAGTGCCTGTCTATCAGTCGGAACTCGAGAAGGTGCGAACTTCACAGGTTTACGCTACATTTCAGAAAATCATAATAGCAATTGGAAATGGAAAATGTACTTCTGGCTTCACACAGAAAAACCTTCAGAGGGGCATCAACGTTACGCAGCAGCTGAAGTAGAATACCTAACTCAATCAGGATAATGGTCTCTATGTGCAAATTTTCATGGCAGAAATTTCATTAAGGAACATGACGAAGTTCATTTTTGAGTTTGGATACAGGTGGCCCGGGCAAACATATCCTTTCTCTGACCTACCTTCAAATTCTCAGCTGATTAGTCGACTGTTAGACAGCGCATCATGAAACACGACCACGGAATAGCACGCACCACAACGTTCTCTTCATGGCCCTCACATAGTTTCACTATCAGAAATAAAACCTAAAGCGCATTTCTCCAGATGAAGATACTACGAGGTCGGATAGCACACAACTGCCTTTACCGCAAAGCGCAGACCAGACATCCAGGAAAGTCGACGGTGAATTTCTTCTCTCATCCAGCTCTCAGGCATGCCATACAGCGACATCTCCCTGAGCACTTCAAAGCCCATGAATTCAGCTTCAAGTCGGAAAGCTGGTGCAAAAACGCGATGCCGGCTTGTAACAAGGACACGCCATAGCTGGACTTTAACCACCTTCTCCTGACTTTGGGCAAGAGCTACAGCACATCCATTATGCTGTTCTACTTGATCCCACCCTGTTCGTCCTGCATTGTTTGTTCGAAGATTCCCCATAAAAATGGCCAAATTCTCTTTAGTGATGCCCTCTCTCCTTGCATGCTTCAGCCAGAGAGGAACCTCCTGAGGAAGAAAGAGGGGCGAGGAAGGAAAGCGGCCTCCAAGGCCCGCGCAGCGTATGCGCGATCCAAAACCTGGCCTCATCTCAAAATGCGAAAGGGAGGATGGCCAAAGCGTCGGATATCGGTCTTTTAAAGCTCGAGTTGAAACAAATGGGGCTTCTTTACTACTGAAGGCAGAGTGCAAAGTGCGGCGAAGCGAGGAATGCCGGAGGGGAATTTGCCTCCTCCCAGACATAGGGAGGATGCCGGACACATTTTGGGAGCTCGCAATGAGCGTAGGCAGAAGGAAACGCTGGTCCAAGAGGATGGCCATGGCGCCGCTCTTGCCAGGAGCTACGTTACGTTTAAGCGCGAAGATTAGGTCAAAAGTGGCCTGCTGTACAGCGGCCATCACCAGCAGCCATTGAACTCCAGGCCAGGCGGTTGATCTGCATCTGCAAGCTCCGCAAACTCCGACGCTTAAGATACTTATGCAGCTGTAGGGTATCGTTTTCTGTAGCTCTCTTCCCATCTCCCTTCAGGCTTGAGGCGCGGTGAACCCAAGCCCATTGCGAGAGTGTGTATATGTGTGTGTGTGTGCGTGCTCTACGGTGCGGTACTGCAGCCTCCCGACTGCAGCCTGCAGCCTGCCACCCCGCTCTGGGCTCCGCGTCCCGTCCTGTCCCGTCCTGTCCCGTCCCGTCCTGTCCCGTCCCGTCTCAGCAGCAGCAGCTCGCAGCAGCGGCGGGAGGCGAAGCGGAGGTGGAGGCAGCCAGCCGCCTTGCCATGGCCAGCCAGCCAGCCAGAGTGCCGCACCTGCGTACGGCGGGCCGGGGTCGGCCACGTGGTCGGATATTGTACGGCATTCCAGCCCCCAGTGTACGGCAGGCGTACGGCAACGGGCAGGGGTACGGCAGTCACTCTCATCACCACTGACTGACTAACGGAGGTGACGGCGCGCCCGCCGGAGGTGCCTGCCGCGCGCCTTCGCGGAAGCCCGCGGGCGGGCAGGGGCGGGGGCGGACGTGGGCTTGGGGTGGGGGGGAAGGAGGGGCACGGGGGGCACGGGGGGCACGGGGGGCACCGGGGGGGGGGCATGCCCCGGGGCACGGAAACCCGGTGACTAGTTACTGTTCGTACCATTCGCAATTTTCGTACCTTTTTCGTACAGTTCATACTTTGCGCACGTCTTTTCGTACTGTACTTGGTCCGGTTTTAAACTGTCCGATGCGGTCACGTGACGGGCGCGAGCAGGGGCACGCCTCGGGCCGGCCCGCGCCCCCCCCCCGCCCTGGCACCTATAGGGCGGACGCGTCGCCCGGCCTAGTGGCGCCCACGTGGCGCCCTCTCCGCCTCACAGCACGCCGCCCGCCCGGGCCCGGCTGCCCCCCACGTGGCTTGCCCCCGTCTTGGCTCGGCCCCGCCCGCCGGAGGGTTGGTCTGTGCCTGCGGGGAGAAGCAGCGCGGCAGCCATGGACAGCGCGGGGCAGACAGGCGCAGGAGCGGAGCAGCCTCTGCTGCCTGTGGGGAGGCAACGCGGCGACATGGCTGCTGCCGGCGGACCAGAGGAGCCTTTTGCCTTCGCGAACCGACTGGCGCTTCTGCAGCTTGGTCGCGACTCTGCAGGACCCGATGACACGCCTTGCACGGTAGCTGGAATGCTCAGGGACGCCTCTTAGAGTTAGGGTTAGGGTTCGGTTTAGGAAAACAGCGCTTTTTCATAGAGTTCGATGGAATTGGAATTCAACCGTTTGGCGGAGGCTCTGCTGCCATAGCTCTGTTGGTGGGTGTCGTGAATTCTGGGAGAGAATGGTGGGTCATTTCTGGCATGGGCGAGGCGAGGGTTGCAGAGCAGCGCATGGGTGGGAACGTTGGAAGAAAAGACCTTGGCCATGGCCAGCGCAGGCGATGACAAGCAGAGGGAAGGCGAGACAGCTGCTCTCCTCCTTCAGGAGGGCAATGCTGCGTTTCATGCAGCAAAATATGAGGAGGTGCTTCTGCATTCTCTTCTCGAAGTTTTCTTGGTGATAGTCTGTAAGAGATGACTAAGATGTGTCGCAGATCGTCGAGGAATTTCCAGTGTGTAAGTCCTTGGTCACGGTTCTTCTGGAAGTGTTAGGATCCTTTTCAGAGGTGAGTACTGCTTTGGTGATACGGCTTATTGGAGTCTTGCAGGCCGTTGAAATATACTCACGTGCCCTAATTGCCCAGTCTCCACATACCTTCGTTTTGCTCAGTAATCGCTGTGCAGCTTTCTGCAGGTACGTAGTCTTCGCCAAGACCTTCACAGTTTGGATTTTTTTTGTGTATAACGGCTAATTCATGTTTGGTATGCATCGTCTCACACTGCCTATGGGCCTCGGGTGGTCGCACGAGGTCCCTTGAACAGTCTGAGCAAGCGGCTACGGGAAATACCTGCAGAGCAATCAGAGAGGAGGGCACTATATGGGCTTGATCCAATGGCTCTCGCGCAGGTGAGTTTGCACTGATGAAAGTGGTAAGCAGTAAGCCAAAGGTTGAGACTAGAATGCAGGCAGCTAACCTGGTGATGGTTGTATGGGGTCATGGTGGATTCAGCTCGCTCTACGGGATGCGGAGAAATTGGTGAAGCTCACAAAAGAGTGGCCAAAGGCGCATTTTCGCCGGGGGTGTGCCTTGCAATTGGTGAGAATGATCTATCGCATTTCTGGTATTCTCTGTTGGAGAAATGGCTAATTTTGAAGCACAACGAGATATTGAAGGTAAGGATGTGGTCTTAAACCAGAGGCCTGGAGGGAGTGCAGCTGGAGCAGTATGATTCGGCAAGGGAGGCGTTCTTGGATGGGCTGCAGCTGGACTGGACCAAGTAAGCTAATAATGCATTGTTAGTTCAAGGAGGTTGGTAAGAGAGAGACTCTCAGCAGTCATAATTCGGAACTTGAAGGCCATGGCTCCGGGTAGCTGAGAAGGGTGCTGGCCCTGACGTTACTGCGATAGGGATTTCTGAATTCCAAGACTCGCCAAGAATTGGAATTGGGCTGTATGTGACTGTGGCGCAAGGGCCAACTTGTGCAGCAAACTGCTGCAGGAGGCTCTATCTGCTTTGGATGCGGAGTTCGATCAGGATGGGCGGAAGCTTTTGGCAGGGGCGGGCAGCAGCTCCAAACGCAGAAGGGGTAGTCTGCAGCAGGCCGACGAGTTTGACTGCTCGCTCTGCCTGAAGCTGCTGTATAGCCCTGTAACTACTCCCTGCGGTGCGCTTTCTACAACTTTCTTGGAGCTGCAACATGTATTGCAGACTGGGAATTGTATGCAGTGTATTGCAATAATGGTGAGCTGGGTTTTCCAGATTGAATGAACAGAGCGGAGGAAAATGAGAAGTGACAGCTTGATCTGGGTTTTGCATGCAGGTCATAGCTTCTGCCGTTCTTGTCTTGTGCAAGCGCTCGATCACGGTAAGGAATGCCATAGTTACGGCGCTTGCTCTGCAGTCTGAAGAAAAGGGAAAGGGCCAAGAAAAGGAGGGTTGGGTTTGTAAGTCTTGGCAGAGGGGGATGTGCTGAGGCGGAAGCAGAGGGGGGGGGGGTGCAGGAAACAAGTGCCCTGTGTGCCGCACTGTGCTACTTTTGAATGCCAAGAGCTATCCTGTCAGGTGAGCTGCACTGAACCTTGCCATGGCACTCTGTGAAGGTGCACGGAGATTAAAGTACTTTCACCTCGGGCCAGCAGGGACAGTTAAAAAGGCGTAATCGACAATCTAGCTGGTTCAGTAAACATAAAATATTACAAGTTTGTCAATCAAATTGTATATTGCATTCAGTGATGTGTTTTTTCCATTCATTGGAGAAAGGCAGCTGAAATTCGGAGCTCTCGTCGAGTCCGAGGGCAGTGTGACTCTGCAGACAATCCTGCAGCGCCATTTTCCGGAGGAGTATAGTGAGCGAAAGCAGGAGATGGATGCCGTTGCTCTCGTGGGCAGGGAGGTCAGTACTCCTCGTGCAAGGGTTTATGGACCTTAGGAAGGTTGGGGCTGTCATTGGCGAACATTTTCAACAGGTCAAGGATAAGGTAGTGTGGGAAATAGTGGGAAAGGGAAAGCGTAGCTGTGATTAATGCTCGCGGAGCATGTGTATGTACAGGTTCTTCCAATGTTTGTGATGGATGTGGTCCTGCCGGGACAAAAGATGGCGTTGAATATTTTTGAGCCGCGGTATCGCCTCATGGTGCGGCGCTGCATGGAGGGAGATCACAAGATGGGTATGGTGAGTCACATCAGATAGTGCAGGGGAGGGACATGCTTGTGGACGCAGTTGCATGCTATACACTTTTTAACCACTCAAAACTCTAAACACTGTCGAAGTCCTAACATGCTTATGCATGGTGGATGTCTGCAGGTTGGCATCGATCGGAGTACCCGCATGCCGGCTGATGTCGCATGCGAGGTGGTGATTCGCGAGTGAGTTACAGGTGCCATGCTGTCCAGGGGCTGCGTCCTGCTGCCTAATACATCCTCTTTCCCTGTTCTCATCTCTTCTCTTTCTCCTGCTGCTGGTTGGAGCAGGTGTGAGCCCCTTCCAGACGGTCGTTTCTATTTGGAAGTAAATTCACCACTCCAGAACGCTCGCATCTGGTGAACGATTGCCATTAGTGAAGAGTTTCAACCGGCCTGTGGAACATGCAGTAATTGGTTGGACTCAGCGGGAGGTTTTTGTGAGGCATCCTTTTGTTGAGCAGCTGCCGAAGAGGGCCGTTATCCTCGGCAGTAGTAAGTATAAATATCAATAGTTTCTGCCTGCTTCCAGACAGTTACGATGATTGGAAATGGAATGGTTGGGCCGCAGGTTGAGGGCCAAAGGCGGTGCCGCATTGTGCGCAGCTGGGAGCAGGATGGGTAGGCCCTGCTTCCCACAGGACTCCTCTATATTGCAGAAACTGGCATATCTCATCTCCTTGTGTCCTTGCCGTGGCTTACATTAGCAGTGGAAGTTATGGCTGCAGGTATCGTGTGGGGCAGGTGGAGTGTCTGGCGGACACTCTGCTAGAGCCGGGCTCAGACAGAGCTGCTCAGGTGGGGCAGCATCTCATTTTACATGAGGGAGAGTGTGCACGAGTGTTGATGCAGACAAGAGTAAGTGAGTGAGTGTGGGGTGTTCGCTTTCTTTGCAGGCAGAAGCTCTGGCAAAGACAGCTGCAGAGCTTGCACAGACATGGATGACACGCCTGCAGGAGGCAGCACGCAGCAGTAAGTGCTTATGTTTTTGAAAACTCTGGAGACATTGGAATTTTAGAAGCCATTGAGGGATCAAAGTTGTGAACTACACAAGGAGGAAGAATAAATTTTTATGTTTCCATGAAGAGTGCTGAGAAGAGGAGTGCGTGCAGGTCGGCAAGGGCGGCTTGCGGAAGTGATCCGGCAGTCAGGAGACATGCCACCGCCGTCTCAAGTGGAACGCCTTAGTTTCTGGGTAAGTTTCATGAAAGCAGACCGGGCCCTTGATCTATACTCTGCATTGAGATGGCCCTTACCATCTGGGAAAGCATGTGTGGGTGACAGCTAGCAAACCTCTTGCTGGTGGGAGCGGAGGAGAAGCTTAACTTAATGCGTATGACAGACACTATTGAGGTATGTGGAGAGGAGAGGGGAAGGGGGGAGGTTTGCGGAGAGGAGGGGAATGGGGGACGAGTATGTGTAAAGGAGAGGGAAAGGAGGGGAGGTATGTGGAGAGGAGAGGGAAGGGAGGGAGGGAGATGTGTGGAGAGGAGAGGGAAGGGAGGGAGGGAGATGTGTGGAGAGGAGGGAAGGGGTGGGGGGGGAAGTATGTAGAGAGGAGGGGAAAGGGGAGGTGTTTCTTTTTCTGATACTCTTCTTTATTATTTAAAGGAGAGGGTGATGGAGGTATGTGGAGAGGGGGGGAAGGTGGGGGAAAGTATTTGGAGGTGAGGGGAAGGAGGGGTGGGTGTGTGTGGAGAGGGGAAGGAGAGGGAGGCATGTGGAGAGGAGGCGAGGGCGGGAGAGAGGTATGTGGAGAGGAGTGGGGGGTTGGTGGGGGAGGTATGTGGAGAGGGGGGAATGGGGGGAGCGGTATGCGGAGGTGCTGGGTAGGGGGCGTCTTTGGCACTAGAGGCAGAGCGAGGAAAGGGAGCTGAAAGGTGGGTAGTGCGGCTGTGTGAGTGCAGCGCTTGACTCGGGAGATTGAGTATCTGCGAGCGGACCATTCGCAGTATTGCCGTTTGCAATAAGCCCCCTGCCTTCCGGGTGCTTGCCAGCAAAAGCGGTCAATGTATTGGTCATTACGGACATTCTCGCGCCAGTTCTGCCTGAAGCTGTCTCTACGTGGAGGCTTTGGAGGGAGTTTTCCTATTTGACTATAGGAGTAAAGCTGCAAGGTGGTACTTGGTTCCATTCTTTATCCCATCTCATGCTTCACATCTAGCTGAGGCTGGAGGCACGGTAGGCTTAGACTCAGAGACGGTGGTAGCGATGACGACCGCCTTGAAGGATTCAATTGACTCTACTGCAAGTGTCAAGTTGATGAAAAGGGGGGGAGAGCGAGGGAGAGGCCCACAGAAGGGAAAGAGGCGGAATGGCTTATGTAGCATTAATGTACGAATACCACGGCGGTAGCAGGAAGTAGCCTGATTCATTAGAGAGAGATCTGTGTGTATAGACATGTATAGCAGAACCTCACTATTGACAAAATTGGAAATTCCCTTTGTGGATACGTTGTCTGTTGGTGACTCTGCTGCAACTGCTTTTGTAATGTTTTCCTTTTTTTTTTTTTTTTTGAAGTCGGACTCATTCGCGGGAAAGCATGTGGTGATGCATGAGTGAAGGCGATTGTAAGACGCCTTAAACGTTGGAGTGGAAGCAAACTCAGGAGTCAAGCGGAAAAAAATGGCATTCCAACACATTCGAAATCTTGTCACGCTCGACCTCACTTTCATTTGCTGGCGAGCTCACCATCGCCCTCCGCCACATCGCGCATATGCAGTATGAAAAGATTTAAGGGCGGCGATTCCTCTTTGAAGAGACCAGAGCGATGTGCCTGCACCGGGTTACGTACACCACCTTTTGCGGTAGCAGTGATCCCCGCCACTGCACCGGTAGTCGTTCCAGAGCTGCCCCCGCAGGCACCTGCCGGCCCGAAGCATCGCGCAGGGTCAAGCAAGCACCGCCATGGCCGGTAGCAGCGATGGCCCACCACTCCTCGCGGGGGCGGCACCAGGACGAGCCCTCTACCGCCGTCCGTCGGACAGCGCAGCTGCCCGCACGAATGGCAAATAGCGGATCCTGATTGGCGGCAATTCCCTGCTCGCACGGGCCGCAGCAGCGCAGGCAGAAACCGCTTCTTGAGTTTGCCTCTCTGAAGAAAGACCTTCCTCGCTCAGACCTCGCTGCCTCCTCTGAGTCCCCCCCTCCTGCCGCTATGCGCCCATGCCTCCCTCCCGGCAGCAGCCTGAGTACGGCTCTGCCTCTCTCCTGCTGCCGGACAGAGCCCATGCCATGGCCATGGCGCTCGCTCACCCACGAACCCTCCTCGAAGCTTCGCCCGACTCTCCTCCGTACGGACCCAACCCTCAGATTTTTTTCGTACACGTTCGTACAACTACAGTGGGGGGTCCTCGTATTTACCACCCCAAGGAGTGCGTCCTCAATATTTTCGCCCCGATTTTGCCGAAACCACCTTTTTGTACGGTAACTTGTGTTAGCCGTACTATTCATACTGTTCGTACTAGCCGTACTATATGTACTAGCCGTTACGGGCTTCCGCAAAACTCACCTAATCTCCCCGCTCGTGCCGCCGTAAGAGGCGCTCGCCCTTCTCCCCTTCTTCCTGGCTTCGATACGATACGACACGGAACGATCGGTACGATACTTTACGATACTAGGCGATACGATACGAAACGCCCCGATATGGTATTGTCCGTACGAGCTGTACGAGCTGAGGCGAACAACAGAAAGCGGAAAACTACGTCTATGCGTCACGATATGTCACGATACGATACGATGCTAAATGATACAGTACGATACGGTACGATATGGTACGGTACGATACGTACGGTCCAACATGAACTCTAACATAATACCGCCCGTCTATTCGTAACACGAACCTTATATATGCAAATTTAATATTTTCGCCTCATTTTGCCCGGAACCAGGGTGGAAAATATGAGGACCCCCTACTGTACCGAACAGATTCACCCGTTGGATATGTACGGCCTCACTGGTCAACGTGCGTAATATCGCCCTGGGGCCAGGCATCGGGAAAATAGGGAATTCTCTAAAAATCCTGAACCAAAATTTACGTGCATCCAGGAAATATTCGCATGCACTGGACAATGGGAAGCGCCTCATGTGATCAGCAAGCAGCACATAGTAGACGGGTATGAGAGCGAAGTTAGTGCCAGTTGATTTTCACAGAATGATGTCAAAGTGGTCACACACTTCTCTACTGAGAAGCAAAATCATGACAACATTGCAACACAACGGTGTTTCACTTCAAGAGCATAGAAAATTTCTATTTCAAGGGACAAAAAGGGAAAGTGATGTGCCCAAAAGGTGAGCCAATCACCCGACTACCTAAAGCGGAAAGTGGGTCATCCAAAAAAAAGTACTTCACAAGGCTTCCATGATCCATCCCCCACTCTCCTACTGAAAGAGAGAGAATATTCCATAACAAAAGTCAATCGAAGAGAAGACGCAAAAAAAGTTGGACGTCAACTACCACCCCCTCGACTGACCACCTTTGACCGACCCTGACTGTGTTTGACTTTTGCTATCACTGGGCGACAAAGCATTGGCAAAGCCAAAAAATAGATTGGACCTGCTCCTAAAAATCATCTGCAATAAATATTTACAGTCGCGCCCAGAAAAAAAGCAAGTACCACTATTTTCAGCCTTGCAAACTCTTGCATCCGCGTGCACCCAGAGGCTACATCCACCTGATTTTTGTCACAAACATTCTAACTTATTCGCCAGTTGCCCACTTATTGAGATCCTGGATTTCTCGACCCGCTTCCTTGCAACGTGCCGAACGATCCCTCGTCCTCTCGGCTACTTCACGAGCCCCCTTTGGCCTTTTTTGTGCATAAAGAGAGTCAAACCCCTTGCGTTTCCTTCGAGATACCAACCCTTGGCATGCGGAGTACTCTCCATGTCTTTTTGAAGGTACCCCAATCCTTCCCTGATCATCAGTAGTGGGCGGTCGGCGGGCTTTGGAGTCTTCGACGTTGAGAGCTTTGGAACGTCGACACGTATGCTCGCTCTTGGATATCCATGGGAAAGAAATCTTTCCCATAGTCACCTGCATAAAAACCAAAGAGAAACTCAGTTCAAGCACCAACGCAAGTACCAGCAAAGAACGAGAACAGTCTGAGATCTTCTCTTATGACAAGAAAGATTGACACATCGCAAAAAAACGAGCAGCCATATCCAAGTCAACTGCAAACTCGATTTCAGTTGACATCACATCTCAATCCCTCAAAAGCAGCTGACTTCAATTGCATCTCGCATACAAAAATCAAAAAATGACCGGTGTTGTTTTTTGAAGACCTACCGCCAATCGTAGGATCAAAACTGTTTTTCTCACAAGTACTCCTTTGCTTGGCCAGTCTCCTGCACATAGCGCAAACGTACAAGAATAAAAAGAGAGAAATTACTACATCCGACACGATGAGCCACAAAAACATAAAAATGTTTCCTTTGAATTGCCTGATTTCCCAAACATGGTTCAGCTACAATCCAAAAATATAAAAGGCAGTTCAGCTAGGACATACCAAAGTTGTACATGAAGCAACTGCGAGGCGATAGCCGCCAGTAGAACGGCAAATGTAGAGTCTTCGAGATCGTGAGAACTCTGCAATTCCCATATGAATATATCAGAAATGAGGACACCATTAGACACATTGAAATTGTACATTCAATCAAACAAACCATCTATAGTCAAAATTTTCACCTCAAATTGAAAAATAAAAAGCATAACTTCCTCTGATGAAGCAGTCGTATTCAACAAAATTGAAAGGGAAAGAATTACCTGACTAAGGAGAGCTATAGACATGATGCGCATTGCCCATTTCACGAATTCAGCAATTGAAGGAGTTATTGTGCCTTCGGGTGTCAATATGATACTCCGAGTAGTCCAATATCCGAGCCCAGCTCCAATCAGAAGAAACATGACGATTGATAATATAAGAATCTGCACAGAAATTAAAACCAATAAAAAAATTGTTAATAATGTCAATTTTCTTTGTCGCAATCCTATGTTGGAAGGCAGAAGAATAGGCAGAAGCAACTTACCGAAGGGGCTGCCTCTCCATGTCCACTTAAACTTTGCATTGCATCGAATGCTTGAAACAAGAAATAGAGTTGTCCAATATAACCGATTCCCGTCTGCAATAAAATAATAAAAGGGAACGGAAAACCCACATTTTAGCACATTTTTTCTGAAAGCTACGATGATGAAACAAATAGCCAAACTGAGGATTCACCAATCAGTTCTAGATTGAAATGCACAATACATCGCAATCTGAAACCAATGTAATCAACCGATCAGTTAACCTTGAAATCAGTTTTCCACCATCTGAATGATGCATTGACTGCTTAGAAACTTTCTAGAAAACGTAGCAAGACATTTCAAAGTGACGACAGGATGATGATGACGCGTGACGCGAGGTTAACAACTTACAAAGGACCCGAAAAATAAAATATACCACAGGCCTTGCCCAACAGTCGGCGCTTGTCGAAAGGCCTGCAAACATACCCTCTTACAACCAAAATTAATCCTGAGTACCAAAATGTGCCGGTTAGCAATTGAAATTGGGTGGTTGGATGGATCAAGAGCTCAAAACACTCACAGATCTAGAAACATGACAACATGCCTCAAATGGTTGAAGCAAATACCTTATACGGTAGAATGAATGCAATAACAGCAACTCCAAAAAGCATTCCGCTGCTATAATAAAATAGCAGCCATTGGCTTAGAATCGGAGCCATCAAGAACAAGAAGATGCCCAAAATGAAGAGATATACGCGATAAATACAGAATTCTGCAAACACCGCAATTCCCCACACAGCAAAATAAGGATCAGCCAGAAACCCAAGCAAAGAAATGTCTATCGATCTACTCCAAAAAAAAGAACACTGTTTCTCTTCCTCAAAGCCTGCCCTGCAAGGCTGTACTCGTGAAAGTTGTCAACACGTACCTTCTGTGAGTTGCACCTGTAACTTGGCATTCGAAAGTCCTCCGTTTAAAGGAGTCTTAATGTCCACATACGTAACTTCAGAATGGTACACAAGGAAAGTCAGGGTTGCCGTCTTTTTTAAAGGAATCCAAGCATTAAGGCACGAGCCCATTTCAATGCTCTCATTCCTGCAACAAAAAGGCGAGAAAAGATAAGAAAAAACAGCAAGAAAACTGTTAAACTAATGAAACTGAGAGGCAAAGTTCCTAATCCTGTCGAGAAACAAAACGACTGAAGACTATTTTGAAAGCAAAGGAAACGCGCAAGAATCCACGATGCCCTTTGCAATAGTAATAGCATGCCAAGCCACGAAAGAGAAGCCAAAAAAAGCACAGCATGCAGTGAGCTCACCTGTGCAGACAGACCTCTGCACTCGAGGAAGTCGTCGACCAGCGACTCCAATATGAAGGCTTCGTCTCATCGTTGAACGATGCCATCAACTTGCTGACGAAAAAATACTTCATTGCACGCGTATGGAGTGAGCAAGCAGGGACTCTGAATCGAATGACAGTCTGCAATGGATTCTGATTCGCTCCGTACACGTATCTTGATTCCAGAATTTCAATTGGAGCACTGACAGTAAGGCCACCTAGATGCCACGAAAGAAAATAAAGATTCAAACTTTCTTGGACGATATTCTTGCAACGGAGCAAGACCTTGACAAAAGCTTGAAAACAGCCTAAAAACAGCTTGACAAAGCAGTTTCTTACAGCAAAAGACACCACAAGGAATCAGAAAACTGCAAAATTGCTAAGCAGCATCTTGCAATCATTGCTGCTGCTGCCATCAAGCAAGGGGAAGCACGGCAAACAAGCACAACTGAGCTCACCTGTTTCCACGTTGGTTGGCATGCCTCCAGCAGCAGCACCATCCTCTACAGCAGCGTTGTTTCCACGCGCCAAAGGCACACAGAAGAGGAAGAGAGAGATAAATATCGATGCGCACGCCATGGCTCGGATCAAATGATCCGCCCGCAACAGCGCTCGCCTGAGGGGAAAGAGAAGAAGAAAGTGTGTGCAAGCAGGGCCGAGCGCCTTTTGGACTCCCGAGAGGAGCCGGCCTGCCGTGTCAGGGAAGGCAACGAGCCAACAGACTTTTTGGTCCCACACGTTCCTGTCCGTCCATTCCGTCCGTTGGTCCCGCGCCGAGCCGATAAGGTTGGGACTGCGGCCGCCGTTCGATGACCAGTGAAGCCTCCGTGGCCGTTCGATGTAAACGGAACCGCCGTTTGATGTCTTAAATCAATTTATCGCAGTAGATAGCCTGTTCGAACGTGATGGTTATCATCGAACGTGTACGTATCGTATCGTAACGAGTTATATCGTATAGTAGCGTAGCGTATCGTAATGTATCGTAGAGTATCATAGAGCCTAATATCGTATTGTTATGTATTGTATCGCACACACTCGTATTGTACGATAGCGTATCGTATTGTACTGTATCGTATCGTATCCATTGAAAACCTGCGCCTGTCCTAGCGAGACATTTCGTGCCGTATGGATGGATCTGGACCGTTCGTGGAGACACGCACTTGCGACGGACGCATCTCCGTGTTTTCGGTTTCACGCGTGTGGAATTTCTGGAAGAGCATTTTTCAAAGTGCCGTACTTTCTAGGGCAAGAAAGCTCGTCGCGGTGCCGAAGCAAAGGTTGGCAGGCCGGGAAGAAAACAAACTCAAAATCAGTACATGTAGATCTGGCTTATTATTGGTAAGGAGTACTGTTTTTGAAATATGTTTTGAATCGCAGGGCCAAAGGTTGGCACTGAGCTCGCCCGGAGGCAGCCATGGCTGCAGCTGCTGCTGCTGCTGCTGCTGCTGCCAAGGATGGCGGCGGAGGGGGACACGTGGCGGCAGGAGACCCGTCCTCCTCGTTATCCGCTGCCACGTCTGGGGGAGGGACGCAAGTGCGCGGGATAGGCAGGAGACCCGTCCTCCTCGTTATCCGCTGCCACGTCTGGGGGAGGGACGCAAGTGCGCGGGATAGGCTATCATGTGAATGCGGCCTTTTGTTGCTTTTTGTACTTGTTTGTTTTTTCCTTTACAACATTTTTTGACGATTTTTTCACTTTCCAGGTTTTTATTTTCTTGATATTATTTTATGAAGCTGTAGCTCAATTTTTTGGTTAAGCTGCTCTTTTGAATGGAGCGAGCGGTGAGGGGCTTCAGGATTGGGAACTCAGTGTTTGCTGACGGTGGATGGAGGGATGCAGCTCCTGAAGAAGGCGGGATGGCAGGAAGGGCGAGGCCTTGGCGCTGCAGAGCAAGTAATG
>CM074804.1:3895540-3917795 GCA_037447605.1 Zygnema circumcarinatum
GGGAGGGGGAGGGGGAGGGGGAGAGGGAGGGGGAGGAGGAGGGGGCTCTCTCTCCTCTTCTCTCTCCTCTGCTCTCTCCTCTAGTCTCTCTCTCCTCTGCTCTCTCTCTCTCCTCTGCTCTCTCCTCTAGTCTCTCTCTCCTCTGCTCGTTCTCTCTCTCCTCTACTCTTCAAGAGAGAGAGCGAGAGAGAGAGAAAGAGAGAGAGAGAGTCCTCTCTTCTCTGCTCTGCTCTCTCTTTGCGAATGTCTTTACGGACGTTGCGCTGATGTGTGAGAAGGAGAAAACAAGTGGGGAATGTCCAAAGTAGGGGGCGGGATATCCCAACATGGGAGGGGACGGAATAGCCAAAATAGGAGAGTGGGATTTCAAAAAACAGGGGCGGGATAACCAAAAAAAAAGGGGGGGGGGGTATCGTTCTCCCATTTCGAGTTTCATTTTCTGGATTTGAGGGACTTTTTTGCTTTGTACCTTTTTGCACTTTTCTTGTACTGTTTTGTACTTGTGTTGTACTATACTTGTAATTTTTTGGAGCTTTGTTTGTACTTTGCAGTGAATGTATGTCTCATAGTAGCATTCAAATGTCATTTCTCATCTGCAAAGCTCAGAGAACAAAAAAGGTCGAGAAAGCGAGCCATCCATACTTAGACGATCATGGCACGGCCTTGTGGCAAACTCAATGCCGCAGTTGTTCTCACATTATGGCTGACATGCCTAACGGCGCACGAAGCATGAGAGTTCGCCTCCTCCTTCCCCCCATGCTGCGACTCACAACAAACTACGGCTTCCACAGCCGCAAGCCGAGCAAGGCCCACCCACTGCTCCAGGAACTGAACAAATGAAAATGCAACCCTCATGTCTCCAAAGGCAAATAGCAGACCGAGAGACCGTATTTCGTTTAAAAAAAAAAAAAGAAGAAAAAAAAAGCCGTACGTCTGGAACCGCCATCCGTACGCCTTACAATAGGGACTTTTCTGAGTTTTCAGAATTTCCACTTTGACAACGCCTGCCCGGGGGACCGGGGCTGCTTTGTACGGACATCGCGTCCGTACATGCCGCCCGGGCGCGGCCCAAAGCGACCGAGCCAAGCGGGCGGCGCGCCAGCTGGCGCTCGCACTTGCGGTCGCTGTCTGCACGCGCGCCGTACGCATGCTTGCAGGGGTGAGGGCCATTCGCGCGGCGACGCGTGGTAGAGACGGCGCGGCGCGGCGTTTCTGGGAGCCGGAGAAACCGCGCGGTTTTGGCGCGACGCGGTCCTTGTGCGTCTGCTGACTGTACGGTACGTCCTGAACCTCCAATGGCCAGCAGCCACGTATAATTTTAATAATAAATAATAATTGTACACGTGGCGAATGGCATTGGGATATGCTCGGCGAGAGCCGCGAGGGCCTTCGCTCTCTCCCTCCCTCCCTCTCCCTCCCTTCCCCTCCCTCCCCCTCCCTCTCTCTTCCTGCCCGACTGCCTGCAACGGCGGAGGGCGGAAGGCTGTGCCGGCGGCCATGGCGTTCCTGATGTGGGCGGCGGTGGGCGCGGTGCTGGGCGTGTCCCTCTGCCTGGCGCTGCGCCTCTGCATGGCGCGCCGCAGCGCGCAGCGCCGCACTCTGGTGAGGGAGCCCGCCCCCTTGTCCCTCCCGCTTGCCCGCTTGGAGGGCGCCGCCTCTGCGCTCTCTGGCTCACGTACCCGCGTCCCGGCGGCCGCGGGGGGCTGCAGGCGGTGGACGTGGCGCGGCTGGCGCAGCTGAAGCTGGATGACGTGGAGCTCGTCTGCGGCTCCGAGATGCCAAGCTGGATCTCCTTCCCCGAGTTTGAGCGGGTCAGCTCTTAGTCCTCTCTCCCTCTCTCTCTCGCTTCCTCCTCTTGGATCATCTGCTGCATGGCGCTGCATTGTAGCGCCATGTCCGGGCCAGGAGGGTGGTGACGGTGGGCTGAGAGGGCGCAGACGCGGTGGATAAATATGCAACTTAAGGAGATCTGGCCATTTGTTAACAAGGTATGCAGGGCTACGCTGCTCCTTCGCAGGCTGGCACGAGGAAGGAGGGAGAGAGGCAGAATGTGAGGTAGGGAGAAGTGTGAGAGGAAACTAGGGAAAGTGAGAGTGGATTCCGTTTAGTCTTTTATTCACAATGCCAACATTACGTGCATGGTCGTAAGTGTTCAAAGCAGCATTTCCGTGGGGGGCGGCTTCCAGGCAGCTTCCATGGTGATCAGGGAGAGCGTGGAGCCTGTGCTAGAGCAGTACCGACCTTTGGGAATATCCGCAATTAAGTTTTCCAAACTCACTCTCGGCGACATCTCACCGCAGATTGGCGGTGAGCTCTATTCTCAACCAGGAGACATGAACCGCAGAATCAACAAAAGGCCTCATTCTCCTTGCTAGATTCGGCCTATAAACCTTCTCATTTGCTGTCCATTTCTGCAGCATTTCAGCAATGGGGTCAACAGAACGGATGTTTGAGAAGAGAGTGACATGTGTGGAGGAGAGTTGGGCAGGAATAAAAATAAGCAAAGAGAAGGCTTCGCAGCTGGTGCTGGAGGTGCAGCTGAAGTGGGGAGGGGAGCCTAAAATCGTCCTTGGAGTGTGGCCGGCTCTGTCTCCCGCTGCTCTCACGATTCAGGTGGGAGCCTTCCCTCTACCTCTCTCGTCTTTGAACTGAACGACAGGTCGTCAAGCGGGTCTTTCTCATCTCACCGCGCTATGCAGGAGGACCAACAGAATACGAGTGAGAATGGCTGGCAGAATTAGGGCGTGTGTGTTGTGAACCAAGGAAAAGGAACAGAGCCAGGTATCCCCGTGGCCTTGGTGGCCCAGCGAAAAGAAATCGTAAAAGTTTAAGTGAAAGTAAGATAAGGTGAGTCAAGAGGGCTTTCTATGAATCCCGCCCTGTCAGCGACTCGCTGATGGTGAGGACGCCGGCGAGCGGGGGGCTGGGGGGCAGGGCTGCAGCTCGCGGACTTACAAGTTTTTGCGACAGCCCGCATTGTTCTGGAAATGACCGGAAAAATTCCTTGTGTTGCAGCACTGGTGGCAGCGCTGCTTGCAGAGGTTTGCTCGGAGCTCTCTCGCATTCAGTTTGAACGTGTCTCAAACAAATGTCAGTGCAGTTCATCAACTTCGATGAGAGGGGCGGCCGTTCTTGCTAACAAGTGGCGTTCTTTTGCAGCCGAAGCCAAAAATCAGCTATAAGCTGAAGCTGCTGGGAGGGAGCTTGGCGGCTATTCCGGGTCTCACGAGCTTGATCGAAGTGTGTTTTTTCTCTTTCTCTATTGTTCAATCTGTTTCTCAAGTTTTGCTTTCTTGAAGGGCTATACAAACCTTGCTCCAACAAAAGTTGAGTCCCAAGTTTGCATCTGTTGAAATGAACGCGGTGTGAGTTAGAAGGGAGGTAATACGCACCGCTTGTCGGGAAACGTGAAATCTCATTTGCGGATGGACACTCTGCTGATGTGATGCAGGAATTGGTGGAAAGTTCTGTTAACGATACAGTGGTGTGGCCGAAGCGTATTGTGGTGCCCATAGTGCCTGGCTATCCCACAGAGTACTGCTCCTCCACTTTACCTCACTGCTGCTTCATTGCTGTGGAAAAAAAAGTGTTTCTTCAGCTCTTGCTAACAGTGGAAGTTGGGAGGAGGGTTCAGACATTTGGAGCTTCGCATTGAGGGCGCGCTCACCGTTGAGGTCGTGTGCGCGAATAAACTGAAAAATTCGGACATTATTGGAAAGTCTGACCCCTATGTGACGCTCTGGACTCGGCCACTGTTCCGACAAAAAACTTCAGTTGTTGACAACGATCTCAACCCTGTGTGGAATGAAACGTTTGTGCTACAAGTGGAGGAGTTTTACAGCGCAGTGCTGGCAATCAAGGTAGGTTTTGAACCGCCAAGGCTGGGTGGGGGTTTTGCAGAGGAGAAAGGTAATGAATGGGCTGTTGAACATGCGGGTTTTGACAATTTGCGTATGGCAAGGGTTCGTAATGCGGGCGGAGTGTGGGACTCTTGCAGGTGCAGGACGAGAATAATCTGATGGACGTACTTTTAGGGTACGCGGAGTATACCTTGGACGAGTTGCCGGTCGACACAGTTGTGGAAAAAACCCTTTGGCTTCGCCCAGGCGTTCATGACGAGGATCATCCTCGGAACAGAGATATCGGCTGCGGCAGTATCACTCTCAAGGTATGCATGCTTGCATCAGCACATGCGAACCCCCACATGAAACACCTTCCCCAAACCCTAATTTATGCAGCCAACCTCCTCCTGACCCTACAACCCCCTCAACCCCTACCTCAAATCGCAAAACTCCTTACCCTCCCTCCTCCTCCCCCTCCAGATGAAGTACCACCCGTACACCCCCGAGGAGCAGGTGGCCGCCATGGCTGCGGATAAGCTCACACGGAAGGCACGCGAAGACGCGGGCGTGCTGGGCTCCGCTACGGCCACAGCCTCCGCCGTGGTGTCCTTTGGCGCGCGCGGTGTGGGCACAGCCGTCGGCGGTGTGGGCACAGTCGTGGGCGGCGTGGGCAGCGGCGTGGGCAGCGCCGCCAAGCTCGGCCTCGGCGGCCTCTCCTCGGTCGTCCGCTTCGGCGCGGCGGCCGCGAGGGGCCGCTCCGCGCCCCGCAAAGTGGCGGTATCACCGTCCGCGGCCGCGTCCCCCGCAGCGACCCCGCGGACCCTCGTGTCCCCCTCAGCAACTCCGCGGGCCCTCACCTCGTCGGGCACTCTCTCGGCCACCGCCTCGCCGCGCGCGGCAGCCATTGCTTCTCGCCACTCATAGAAGGAGGGAGGGAGAGAGGAAGGGGGTTGAGGGGAGGGGAGGGGTTAGTTGGTTGGTGTTCGTTCAGTGGGGACTTGCATGGTGTGAGGGGGCTGCAGTTGGACGTGCATCCGTGGGGAGAAGGGAGGAGGAGAGGGGGAGTTAGGGGGGATGGCAGGGGGCACTCATTTGTTGGGTGCATTGGTATTGTTTCGCTGAGTATCTTAGTTTACGTTAAAAACGCGATCCCTTGTAGGAGTTGAGTTGGAATAGAGGATGGCGGCATAGTCGACTCTGGGAATGTGCTTTAGAGGGGAGCGTGGTATGGGCTGCTATCCTTGGTACCCTAATTGAATTAGATAGCTTTATTTCTTGGAAAACTTTTGGCCGCCGTGATTGCAAAGACAAAGCCGATATGCACGAGTTTCATGATTGTTTTCCCTTTTTTTTTTCGCACATCAATTCATTCATCCTTTTGAAAATCTCAAAGGAAGTCCAATGAATCAGTATATTTGCCTAGGATTTTACAGGGCAATGGAACCGACAACCAATATGAAGCTTTCCTAAGGACCAGGTCACGCCAAATCAGTTGTAAATTGATCCTCAACAAAAGAATCCTGCTTTCACAATTCTCAACCTACCACATGATTCAATCGTCAATGAGCATGTGCGCCTGTCAATCGCACGCCCCTCGTGTTCCTACTGTAAAGTGACCTACGATAAAAGTACAAACCTAGCCAAAACAGTGAAACGAACGCCCTTACGACTGCCTTAATAGACATGACATTCAGCCCAAAAAAGCACCTACAAATCACCAACGATCGGCCTACAGCCCTTTACAGGGTTGCAGATGGAACCCTAACCCTCAACTAAGCGTTGAACAGCTTCCGCAGCGTCATGTCCTTCTTGGCCGCCCCTTCCTTGGCCGACTCCGCGAGGGCGAAGATGCGTTTGAGCGCCCCCGTGCCGGACACCGCCGCCGCCGCAGCCGCCGACTGCGCCATCGCGCCCCTCCCCAGAGCGGCGGCGCGGGCCATCATGGCCTCGCGGCTCGCGGCGGAGGCGAGCATGCCGGCGGCCGCCCCTCCTGCAGACTGCGGCAGGGAGCCCGCAGGAGAGGAGGAGGATGCTGCGGCTGCTGCTGCTTGGATCGCAGGAGCAGGAGCAGGGGCAGGAGAGCCCCCCCCCGAGGGGGACGCCATGGCAGGGCCACGGCGGTTGAGGTGATCGACCAGGGGCTGCTGCTCTGGTTTCTTCACACCCTGCACATTAGCAGGAGAGGATTGTCTCAGGTATAGCTCTAATACAGGCAAGTGAGGAAACGTGACAAGTTTGACAGAATTGCAGTGAGATATTCGTTGGGAGTTGACGAGCCAAAGGGAGGGGATCCCTGACTCGCTTATGGCTGGGTACAGTTGAGGATTTCAGGGAGGGCTGCCTGCTCGCAGCAGCCGGCAGCAACAAGATGGCAGAAGCCACAGACTGAAATGGGCATGCAGTGAGGAGAAAGGTGCACCTTGAGATCTAAAATTCGTTGGAAATCGGCCACACTGCCTTCTGGTAGGAGCGCGCGATATGTGTCGGCTATGGCTTCCACAGGTGACAACATTACCTGCACACTCAATTGATGGATTGAAAGGAGGCGTGATTAGAAGCAGACTAAAAGTAGCTGAAAGCTGCAATCCGAAGGCCACTCTATAAAAAATGAAGGAGACAAACCTTCAGCAGCGCCTCTGCTTTACCCATTTCGCGTGCGACGTATTTGCTGTAAGCAGCAGGCACAGGCTGCAGCAAAGCAGGCCATGAAGGGAAAGCCGCCTAACCAGGTCAGGGCCTTGAAATATTCTCCAGTTACTCACGTTCAATGGATCAATAGCAAATCAAGTTTTACAAGCCGAAAGTGGCATATTCACTGGACGCAAAGAAGCTGCGAATCTCAATTCATTCAGCACCACTAACCAGCTTCTATATCTCTCGCAAATCTAACGCCCCAAATACTCATGATTCCGTTCCAATTGGCAAAAAATTTATTTCTGACCTGACCACCGAGAGATGGTATTTCCAGCAGGAGGGTCTTCACAGCGTGTGTATCGAGTAGCATCTGCATGCCGCCTTTCCTCCCATAAGGACCCTGCTAGCAGTGATGTGCCTGAAACTTTAACTTGCCTATTCAAGTCACAGACTTCTCGCTGTAACGGAACCTCACCTGCTGTGCCCCTGTCCCTGATATGCGTTTGCATCTGAAGATGTTTGCATGGAAGCGTGGAGCAAACGATGCAGCCAACTGCAAATCGCCAGATGGATAATAATTCGGCGATGAACAAACAATGTTAGAGCTTCAAACAAAATGCCACGAGACTTCTGGGAAAACAAGCAAGCCTTTCAAAGCTTCAAAAAGCAGGTTCCAAGGGTCATTTTAGTCCAGGGTAAAATGTCAGTAAAGTAAACCTGACTCTGACTGACACTTTGGTATTGCATATTAAAAAATAAAAAGGGGGGGAGGGAACGAGCACAACGGTGAATGTAAAACAAGCGGCCTTGAAAGCTTATCAGCTACCCTTCTCAGCAGCAGCTGTGGGCTTGCCACTTCTTTGTGGCAATTCCACCTTGCTTTAAGCTCACCTTGTCCATGAAGAACTGGAAGTACAACGGAGAGAGCAGGGAGGCCACTGTTGGCACACTGCTCGACAGCACCGTGCTTATGTTGGTCACATACCTGCAAAGCAAGTAGCTCCATCTCAGACAACTGACAAAACCAAAGACAGGTCCCACTTTTCTCTTGAGACTTCACTCAGAATTCTGTACACTGAGCCAGCTCAAGCTGCTATTGCCAGGCAACCATACAGCCCAGGTAGAGAGTACAGTCAAATCACTGCCCACACGCTGCGGGTCTCAAGTGAACAGAACGCACTCTGACTGGTCTCCCACACTCTCCATTGTCGCCCACAACATGCGGGTCATGCCTGCAAGCTCAACGTCCAGCTTCGTCTCCATACCCAGAACAAGCACTGACAAGGCACGAGTAATCACTCCTGAAAACTCATCCTGCATTCCGTCCCACCCGTTGCCAGCTGAGAATTCCTTTCATGCTATCATGAGTTGTGGGAGTGACAGTTGACTGATGATTGTTGTGATTGCATTTAACGGCTACCACGCAATGGCTGACAATTGTGCACTCTCCCACACCTCTGCTTGAGAGCCAATCAAGCTTTCCAGCCAGCAGAGAAAAAGATGATGAGAAGAGGTCCTTCATCACCTGCTCCTCAGTCATATCCACGCTGTCTGCAAATTGCGGATTTATTCTGCTTTGTATACTCTCAGCGAGCTGTGCTGCCTGCACCCCCTCAATCAGTTCCCTAGACAATAATAAGTCCGTGCAGCAGGTTCAGTTGCCCGGGCTATCTCCAATGAGGAGACTCACACAGAGGGAGATGTTGGGCCAGATCTCACCGTTTCGTGACAGTACTCCGCTGTATTCACGATGCAGCACACCACACGCTCATCCTTCTCCGTCGTCTGCCATCCCCAACAGCAGTAAGGACGTAGGTTGCAAGGACTTAAGAGCAAACTGAAGTGGGGAGACTTTCAACCACAACTTGCCATTTGATGCAGGTTAGCTTTCAATCGCTACACTTAACAGATCTCGGTAACAGCCCGGCCTATCATAGCCGAGCAGGTGTAGAGCAGCTTGCCCGAGCTCACCTTCACTTGCCACTCATTTCCAGTGGCTGCCGCCACCAGGCCCTGTCCGGGCTTTGGCAGTCTCGCACTAAGTTTGTTTGCATAAGATCGCAGCACTTGTTGGAAAACCTGCATAGATAAACATAGCCCCATGCGACGATAAAAACCCAAAGCTTGGAATCGTACGGAGAGGACCTTTGATTTGCAGAAGGTAGACGAAAGGCAATCTGATGCTCATTAAAGCACGGGAGTTAAGAAAGGTACCTTATAGAGGTTGAAAAGTGTTTGGTTACGAGAAAGCTGACTGCAGCGGTTGAAACTCTTTCGGATTCGCAAAAACATCTGCAATGCAACGACGCGTCATATTCAAGTTAGCGCAATGCAGGGATGGAATACGAGAACTTCCATGAGGACAGTCCGCATTTGTGGGTCGTTACCTGCGTGCTGCTGCTTAGAATGTTGGTTTGACTGCCCTCCTCCACTTCCCAGCTCTCCTCCTGCCAGCACTCACTCCAACAATTTCCAACCCTCAGAAATGTCCAACAATTAACTTTGCAGCTGACATCACATCAAAAGCAGCTTCGAATGTTGAGACGCCCACCAGAACAAGCTTGTCAACCGCATCTATGAGGGTCCTTTCTTCAAGGTTCACATACACCCCGAGGTGCGGCTCAAAGCAAGAAGAGATGGTTCCTTTGAAACTGAAGGACGCCTGTGCCTGCTTGAACAAATATACCAATAGCGTCAGCTGGCTACCTTCACATGTTCTAGAACGAATATTGGTAAAGGCGACGAAAAAATCCGCAGTGGACGTTCAGACCTTGCAAGAAGCTAAGCAAACCGACGCGTGGCACCCTGAAAAGCAGGACAGATACTTTTGAGATTTTCAGAACAAGAAGGAATATGTGATATGGAGACACATCTTTCTAAATATATGTACAAGAAGCAACATATGTTGCAGCTACCGAAAAGCAGTACAACAGTAAAACAGTACATACCGATGCAGAGAGTGCACTTTTGCTGTCATCGTCTCCTTCGCCGTCCTGAACCAATACCAGTATCTTAAATTCAGCAGTTGCAGCAAGATGCGACTCTACAGCTCCACCAAGGTAACTCACGTCTCACATACTGAGACTACAAGGAAAGGACAGGCTGCAGAGCATAGAAAGAGAAACCACACTTACTTTCGGAGGACGTTGTTTCAAATATTTAGCTCGCACAGCCTTCGCCTCTGCGCGCTCATCGTCACCCTCCTGATTTCCCTCCAGCGAAACCTCCTGTCCCGAGTCCTTCGGACCTCCAAAGCGCTCTTCCAGATCATCTTCAAACTCAAGCGTGCGTTCAAGGGCCTGAAAACATAGTCGTAGGAGAACTATGAGAACATGCATAGTTCAACTCCTGTTCACCTCCAGAGAGAGGGAGTACTGTTCAGAAGGAAATATCCAGAGCAACAACAGCGTGAACCAACCTGCAGCAGTATTGCCACGTCAGGCTTCTCCTTTGCTCCATCCAAAATCTCCGCCAGCTGTGCTCTGCATGTGACATTCAAGCCGTTAGAATGGCTCTCATCTGACGTAAAACTGTTGAATACATGCAAACCTCTCTACGGAGGCAGAGTTTCCCTTCGATCCACTTTTGAAACCCTGCTGCTGCAATTTCTTTTTTGGAAAAGCCTAAGATTCAGAAAGGAAACAGTGTCGATGTATCCAAAACTCAAGTTGGCGGGAGCTGCCTTTGTTCACTTCTCACTTTTTAATCATCAATAACGAGCATCTGCCTTGGTCATGGTATATTATTGAACACCTTGAACATAGGCTCAACTTTCAACTGTGTTATAAGTGATCTGAAAAGCTTTGCTCTTTGGCAACAAGACTCTTTTTACGGGAAAAAGTAGTGAAAGCACAAAAAGTAAATGGTGAGATTGATACGGCTACTCACTTGGTGATTCTGCAGAACTGCATGCAGAGGAGATACGGCACCCTCCAGCTGCTTGGAAACAAGCGCCAAACCTCTTCATTCACTTTAAGCTGCCGCTTGATCCACGCATAACGCCGTTCCGCTTTCTCCAACTTTGCAACCTCTGTAGCATCAGCAATTCTGAAATTCAGTACGACAAGAGTGGCCTTGTCTTCAAACTCAAAATTCATTCTGCCATCTGAGGACAACGCTCCTCAAATACAATAAGATAGAGCGTACCAGTTCCCTGAAATATTTGTTGATATGCTGCAAGCTCGCGACTACAGACATTTCGTAAGAGCTCTTCTCGCACAGGTGGTTCGAGAGCCTCCACTACAAGGCAGGCATCAGCCAACTGCTGCATGAGCTGTCCGTTGTCCTTCAGACCCGCCGTCCCTAAGCTGCAAACGAATACTAAGACGCCTGAGCATGCGGTAACATTGTCCGGTTGAAAAATACACGAGCTGCTAAAAAACCACTTTCTATGCTTGTTCAATTCCATCAGGGTGCACGTGAATCACCTAGTCCACAACAAAACTATGAAACATATTTATAGGCGCTCCTAGACATCTCAGTGGAATGCAAACCTTGAGAAGTCGGAGAAGATGTGTGATCTCAAAGTTGCTTTAATATTGTGAAACTTGTCTCGGAGTTCACTGATCTTAGGGATGTCACTGTAGGCTTCAAAGTGGCCACACAGCTGTGTAACAGCCTGCAATGACCCACATTAAACATTGAGCTCAATGTCAGGGAATGAACTCTCAGAATGCTTTGAACGACAACAAAATAGCTTCACAGCCAGTGCTTACCTCTAACTGTCCTGCAGCATCTCGATACTGCCGATCAGCAGCGAGCTTCTGCAGTCGTTCTACTGCCAAAACTGCTCCCTTGCAATCCACATGCAAGGCAGATTCGATTAATATTTTCAGCGAGACAAAGCCCTAGCAGAATTGACGATTGCTGTCAATAGAAACACTAGTTATCGACAAAGGAGTTGGCGTGATGTTTACTTACCCAGCATAGCAAGGCGATTCAGGGCGGTAATAGTGGTAGTAATGTGCTTCTTTGCAAAGTCCAGCTTTTTGATATCCCGACAAATTTCTTGAACCATAACTTCACTCTGCTCTGCCTTAGATTTGATTTCGTAAATTTTGGAAGAAAGTTCCTGCATAAAGCCTCCATATTCGAATAGCAGGTTTTCACATGAACCTTTTAAGGCGCGCCTCATCGCATTATTCCTTGCAACAGCAATTCGTAGAGTAAACCTACATCACATGGAGGGGACAAGCCCTCGCTCACCTCAATTGCATTCATAGCTGCTGATAAGTCCTCCTTTGCCTTTGAACCAGATGAACTCTGCAAGGATCAGGACCCCGTCTCATACTCGGAACTTCAGCAAGCTAAAGGGAAGCAGTTCCGACATTGATGGCCTTCATTGCCTATCAATAACCCTATAAAGACGCAAGGAATATGACAAGCTATGGATGACTTACTTGCTGCCGCACTGCATAGAGTATCTCAGCGTCAACTCGCCGTATCCTGTTACGAAGCTTCTGAATAAGGGGGTCTACACTCACGAGTGATGCCTCTGCATCCATTCCCGCACATTGCAATGCAGCCTAAACACTCCGTTCACCAAACGTGTTTCTGCAAGTCCCTGATATTCTATCGCGCGGATCAAAAAACCTACATTGAAACTTTTTGTATGATGCTGCCTTCGTACTGTCCTCAGGGGAAGAATTTATTCCAGCTTGCCGCTGCAGATTAAAAAAAAGAAATTGGAAAGTATTGTGAACCTGTTGGAAAGATCTGGTTGATGAATTCCACAGTTTTGAAGTTGGTTTGGTTCAACGGAGAAGCCATGGCCTGCTCTTCCGCCATAGCAGGTTGTGTATTGTCGGCTCCACTGCCCGCCCCCTCCCCCGTTGCTGCGTTACCGGAAGAGGCCGCAATCACTGCCATGGCCGCGATGCTTTGCGGATCTGTGAAAGGAGAAACCTGCCCTCCCCCTCGCGCTACCTGCCCGTCTACTCTCCTCCCTCCTCCCTCACCCTCCCCTCGCCCGCGGTCACCCTCCCTTTTCCCCTCCTCCCCTTTTCCTTCTCGCTCTATTCTTCCCCCCCTCCCTTCCTTCCCTCCTCCTTTCCCTCCTCCCTTCCTTCCCTCCCTCCCGCCCTCCCTCCTTCCTTCCGCCCCGCGCCCCCCGAGCGCCACGTGGGATCCTGCAAGTCGTGCACGTGGCAGCCCCAACCAGCTCCCCCTGCCAGCGTGGCGCTGCCCGGAAGCGGCGCTCCTTTCCGTACGCCCTCCGCCCGCCGCTCCATGTCGTGACGACAACGCAACGCCGCGTCATAGAACTCCATTCGTACACTGCTACAGTGTTACTGTACAGTACTGTACAGTAATGTAATACCTTACGGTACGGCACATTTACTGCTTGCATCTCTGTTGACAGGTCCGCCACGTGGCGCTGCGCAGGCCGTTGACGCGGCGGAATCGGACGGCGGGCTGAGCGCCACGTGGCTGCTTCTCCTACCGCCATGTGGCTAGTCCGGCCAGCCGCGGCCCGCGGCCCGCGGCCCTCTCCAAGGAGGCGGGCGAAGCCTGTGATGCCCCGGCGCGACCATGGCGTGCCACGTGGCGGCCTTCCGCTCCCCCCTCGCGGGACCTCTCTTAGGGGTCCGCCATGGCGGCGCGGCGGTCCCATGGGGAGGAGGGGTGCGGCCGCTGCCGTGGACTGCGGACGTGCGGGTGCAGCTGCGGAGCCAGGGGGGGCTCCCACGCGGAGGCGGGGGCCGTGCAGAGGCTACGAGGAGGCGGACGCCATGCCCCTGCAGGTGCGTGAGTGAGGGAGGGGAGGCCATGGCTTCTGCCTCGGGGCTCGCTGTGGAGGACAAGGGTACGGACGAGATTTTCTCGTGCATGGGAGCAAATGCGGAGGTCTGCTACTCCTCCTCGCCAACCCTCGCCCTAAAAGCATCAGGCGTGGGCAGTGTGGTTCCCCTCCGCTGCTCTCTGAACGGGCCGCCATGGCGCGCCAGGTGTCACTCCTCGTGGTGCTGGGGACGGAGTTGGTGAAGGAGGCGCAGCGCCGCCACAACACTGCTCCTACGGTATGGCTGCTGCGGCTGCTGCTGGGCCTCTCCCTGAGAGGGCTTTGCGAGGAGGTTGCATTGTCCGCCATGCCTGCCGCGCAGACTGATCTGCAAAGGCTGAGTTTTTCGCAGGCCACAGCTGCGCTGGGACGGCTGCTTCTCGGGACACTTTTGCTGGGCGCCCTCAAGGGCGGGGAGGAGACTGTGCAGGTGAGGAGGACTTTCTCTCGCTTCCCCTTTCTGCTCTCTCTCTCTCTCTCGTCCGCCTCCTGCATGAGAAGTACAGCCGCTGCAATAGAGGGCGGGGAAGCGCGCAGGTTATGTTTGCAGGGCGAGGAGATATCGGGCGCATGACCGCCGTCTGCTCGCTAGGGAGCCTCGTAAAGGGCTATGTGGACAACCCCTCCTGCGATCCTCCACTTACACCACGGGGCAAGGTACGCCTTCCCTGCCTGCATTGCTTTGCAAATTAGGGGCGCTGTCAGGGCAGCCATGGCGGACAGATGCTTGACGCGATGGGCAGGCGATGGGGAGGGCTGCAGATGGATGTGGGCGCTGCAGTGGGACCGGGCGTGCTGACAGTGGTGCGCTCCCACCCTGCATGGCAGTCGCCCTACACGTGGGTTTCTTTCTGGCCCGCTCTCTGGTCACATTCCGGGAGGCGCTTCATGGTCTGGGTTTAAACTTATCGGCTGTATGATTGAAGGTGACTAGATTTGCTGGTGTCGGGTGGCTGTGAATACGCTTTCGGATCAATGGAGGGGGCAGTTTTTCATATGGTTACTGGTGTGAGGGAGGTGCAAACCTGAATGGGAGGATACATGCTTTAGATAGATGGAATTACTTACGTTTGTGCTAAGCGTCCTCATATCAGACCACCAGCCAGAAGCACCTATTTTCCAAATAGCAGGTGTTAGTGCTAATATTCTATGTCAATCAAGGAGAGCATTGAAAAATCTCTTGTCGCCTTTCTGGGGATTGCAGTTCCCGTAGGAAGTTCTGGCTAGGTGATTTTTCGGAAGGTGCCTTTTGAGCATGTCATTAACGTGTGGATTGTTTTCCGGGTGTTTGCTAATGAAAATTTTAATTACTGTTGCTATTCTACTTCTGAGATAACGTGCGTCCCTTAGTATGATTGATTTCAATCTGTGTGATCTCAAACAAGTTGCATTTGCCTGTCCATGGTTTTCTCGACAATTTAGCTTTTTATTTTCCTTCAAAAAGCGAAGGGCTAGCTGACCAGGAGTCTGATTCGGGGCTCGGGTGCAGGGGGACAGTGCCCCTGCAAACCGGAGAGGTGGCAGAGGATTTGGCCCACTACTTGGCAGACAGTGAACAGGTTCGCTCGCCCCCCTTAAGCCCCTAATCAACATCAAATTTATCAACCAAGGACCCTGAACTCGACTCACAAGCGGCTTGCCCTGCAGATCTTCTCAGCCATTTCTTTGGGAGTTTCCGTTGGCCGCGATGGAATGGTGAAGGCAGCAGGTGGATTCTTGTTGCAGGTAAGGAACACACATATTCTGCAATAGGGACTCACTTTTTGGCAATGTAGAGTTAAACCCTATGGCCTCCATCCCTTCTACAATGGCTGTGCAGGTCCTGCCGGGCTGCTCGGAAGAAACCTTGGCACAAGTGGAAGCCAATGTGCAGGCCATGCCGCCCATGTCTGAGCTGGCGGGCGCCGAGGAGCCGTACAAGATTGCCGCCCGGTTGTTAGCAGGATTCGGGGTGGACGAGAGAGTACAGACGGTGAGTTCGGAGCTCTGAAAGCGTTTTTAGGCTTTGTAGGGGATGCGGTGTGGAAGGTCTCATGCTGTCTGGGAGGGAGGGGGCTGAGCAGGTCGTGCCAAAGTTCGGGCCCTGCTCTGTGGAGGACTTGAAGCCCCGCATGCTGCGAGCAGTGGAGTCCCTCGGGGCAGACGACATTCGCCTCCTCCTTCAAGAACAAGGTTTTCGCATCCCCCCCCCTTTTGCTTGGGCTGAATGATACGTCAGCTTTACTCGCTGATTAAGATGACACGTGTGAGGGAGGCGGTGACAGGGCACGTGGAGGTTCGCTGTGAGTTTTGTGCGGAGGTGGTTCAGTTTCAGGAGGAGGGCTTGCAGGCACTGCTGAAGCCGCCCTCTGACGACGCTTCTGGTTCTGTCTAGTGCTAGACTTACAGAGCTGGTTCTTCAGAAAATTAGAAACGTAGTTTAACCATGAACGATGTTGGGAACGGTGTCCTTTTTTATCTCCTAATATATTTCGTTTCAGGTCTCTCATTGCCACCCTTCGTTCTTTCAGGGAGCCTTCTCCTCTCTCCTCTGCGTGTGCATCTTTGCCTCAACTTTCCACCGTATTTACTGCATGAAAGTCTGAAAAAAAGAATAAGGACTGTGTGCATCCCAAGGCAAGTGAGAGGGACATGAGACACGAGGTACCCTGCATGGCAGCTCAGAGAAGTCCAGCCTATCTGCAGACGCAGCATTGCAGTCTGCAAGCTGAAATACGCAACCATTCACGGTAGGCATAAGGCTTTTTTACATAAAAGCATGCCGACGCGACAGTCACAATCACTTACTTCTACCACCCTCTCTCCCTCCCTAGTCTGTCTAGGCCTGGACAGGTGTATTGCATTCCCTTCTGGCTACCCCTGTGAGCTCCTCCGAATGAGGGAGAGCAGAGCTAGAAAGGGGCAAGGAAAAAATGGGGAGCAGAACAGCTCCGAAGTGTCAATATACGGAAAACAAAGAATTACAATAGCACAGCCCCTCAAACGAAGTGGTTGTGGGCGGTTCAAAGGGGTGCTTTTTGACTCTCATTTTTTTCCATTTCATCTTTTTGCCTTTCGCATTTATCCCATGGCATCTTCGGAATCTGTGTCTCTCTCCTCTTCTCGCGCAAGCTGTTCCAGCAGTTCCCTCTGCCGGTCGGTCAGATGCCTGCAGCCACCGAGGTCCCTCTTGCCCAGTCAGCACCTCTTGCTAGGGCCACACTCTAAGGTATGCTTCTTCAGAGTTTACTGAATGCCGAACCGAGGAAGGTGGGAACCTCACTTGGGAATCTGCACGCGGAAATGCAAATAAAGGTCGCCCCTGCGGTCGCTGTCTGGATGTTTAACTCCTGCAGACTCCCAAATAAAATTGTACGAATCAGTATTCAATAGCCACAATTACCTGCCTGCAGAATCACTCGTTTCCTTTTTTTTTTTTTTAAATCCCATTATATTCAGTTATGATGCTTTGATTCAGGGAGCCCGAGACTGAGCTCACCTTTCCCCCTCAGCACAGCTTTGTCATCCGGTTGCGTGCCCGGCCTCACCTACAGCAACACACAGAGGAAACAACTCCCTAATCATACACTGCACTCAATCTTTTGTAGAAGCAATACTCCGCTTAAAATTGCAAAAAAATTGAGGGGCGCCGGCCAACTCACTTTGAGTTTTACAGTCCCTGATAGTGTTGGCGCAATCGTTTCACCTCCAAGAGCCGCCTGCATCCCGCTCCTCACAGGTCACTTCATCAAACCAAACATAAAATCGCAACTCTTGTTCGTTACTCCTAAAAACCTAAATTTCCAGCAAAAACTGGAAAATAGGAAGCAGCCTGAGCTGAATAAGGCACACAAATATGCACCTGGGGGACGCTGATTGGCACATCTGCGTGAAGATTGAATCCATCCCGATCAAAAACAGGATCCTTCTCAACCTGTAAGTGTTAAAAAGCATAAGGAACACCAGGGTCAGATGCCTTCTACCTGTTTGATACAATCCATGATTCCCGTGAATGATGACCATACACCGAGATAACTCAGTACAAAATGTAGTGCAGGCTTGCACCTTAAATGAAATGATGAGCGATCCCGGTTTCTGCCCTCGAGCCCCGGCAGCACCTTTCCCGGCTACTCGCATAGTTATGCCTTCGTTGGCACCTGAACCGCCCGTATACGCAATCATCTAAAATTGATCAACCATTTCACGTACTTCACAGCAGCAGTAAGTCGACGCAGAAAAATCTGTTTTCCTATCAGGAATTACTGCACTTCTCCCCTGCCTGCTTAGACGATGAGCCCTGTCAACATAAACGCTCACCTGCAGGAATCTTCACATCCACCTCCTGTTCAGCTGCTACCACACCACTTCCATCACATGTCCTACAGTGCTCCTGCGTCCCTTGCCAAGTCACCTGTTAAATGTGGTCCTGAATCTGAACCACTGCTGCTTGAAGTCCATCGCCAAAAAAAAACTATACCTGACAGGAAAAATCCTCCAAGCTATGGCTGACAGGAGCACCACTGGCAATTGTAACCAATGATTGCAACCAAACGGGAGGTGAATTCCAAAACTGATCATTATTGTAACATAATACCGTTTCACACTAGAGCACAAACACACGGAACAGGACATGCATATCCCTGTCAAAGAGAGCTAAGCAAGAGACAGTACGCTGCTTCTCAAGCTGACAGAAAGGGCCGACCTTAACAAATGCCCCAGTGCCCCCGCATGTGGTGCATGTCGTCTCCATCACAAAATTCCCGCGGACCAATCTTCTCTGCCCAGCAAGGAACACAGCAGACAAACAAAAATAAGATCTAGGGATGGCCATACTTCTGCTTCAAAGAAGTGAGATGCGTTCCACTTCCACAGCGCATACATCACATTAGTAGTTTCGAAGCCGATTGAAGCAGGAAAGGTGGAGAGGTGCATCCTCACCATGCCTGACCCCTGACAGCTGCGACACTTTTGGACTTCAGCGCCTTTGGGAAGCCCAGAGCCATCTGCCCATCACCCCAAAAGCCTAATTACATCTCCTCCAAGTCACTGACATGTTGCCAGCACAAAGGGAGCAAGATCGTTCCTAGAATTTGGCCTCACGACTTGCATTTTCACGTACAGTAGCATCACTTGCATTGAACAGATTCTAGAATTTAGCACGGTTCAGTTCAATAAATTCGAAGTAAAAGGCCGGTTTTTGAAATAGTAATATTCCAGTTGAACATTTGAGACACACGTTTGCGGTGTCTCCAATGTTGAAAGTGTTTTTGTCGCATAATTAGATTCCAACTGTTTTCCGTGTGAACACGATTCGGAATTACAAATTTTCACATGTTCGACTGTTTGTTTTGGGCGATCAGCTTGAGCATTCTTTCCAATAATAAATAGATCAATAATAGATTCATTCAATTACAGTTGGCATTAGAACTCAGTCGTCAAAAAAATTTACACTGACGGTAGTTTTTGGTTTGATGTTCATGTCAAGTAACCGTATAGTAATTCCAATTCCCATGTTTTCCAAAAAAAATTCCGTCATGTAGCACAGCCATTTTCGACTTACTGCAGCTTGTGCATCGTGTCGGAGCTCTGAACTTCACTGATTTAATGCACCCCTCAACTGCCTCACGGAATGACAGCAGCAATGTCATCTGCACCCCCTCAGACCAGTCAACCACCATCATTAAGAAACCTACGGTCTAGATCAAGCATCCCTAATATGCTCAAATTACCCAAAAGTTTGGACGTTATCGACAACCATAAACATGAACAACACTGCACAGGCGAGTGACTAGTTCCCACTTTGCTTACCTGCACATCAGGTCCAAATCCTTGACCCGTCTCACGTTGCATGCCAAAAGAGTTAAAAAACTGCACAGCCAAAAGGCAACCCAATAGCAGGTGCTTTGTCAGCTTATCTGCAGATTGAGGATGCTCAATGACCTTCAAATTCTCGCAGCTTAAATGTTTACACGTCTAGAACGCGGGGAACCAGCAAGCTGTTTGCATACCCAACCCGTTGTGCTCTCATCACAATCAGCTATCGTCTTACAACTGTTCTTTTCACCCAATTCGTCATCAAACATGGGGGTTGACACTGTCAGTTAGCCTTAGCAGTTAGCCTTCATGGTACAATTAAACATATGTGAGCCTGATCCTCTCTTCCGCAGTTCCTAGCCAAGCTAGCACCGACTCATTCATGCGGTAGGGGCAAGTAAGGTCGTCGACTTGCTGTCATCGCCTTCCTGTCATTTGTCTAGACATTCCAGTATAAATGCTTGTCGTCTTTCCAGACTATGCAACTGCAAATGCTTCACATTGATCATTCCATAGAACTTGTTCAGCTATAGTTCCAGCTATATACCTCGCTGGTATAGAGTGCCAAACTTCATTTGGGCCTTTACGGTCAGTATAGAACCACTGGCACAGAGATATAGTGACTCCACCTGATCAAAGCCGGCGGCACGAAAGAAATCTTGATCAAAATTTAAGCCAGCACCAAAGGGAGAAGAACCGGCGTCTCCTCCTCCCGTTTGAGCATTAGTATAAGCTTCATGGCCCAGCTGCACTCGCAACTCCGCATTTGTGAACGACTGAGCAGCTAACAATTGCTTCCTCGACTTTCATGTTCATTCAGCACCCGCTCGCGCGTAACTAACTGAATTTTTTTGACTTGAAGGTTGATCAGGCATCCTCTGACCACACATTCTCAAAGTTCAGGAAGTCTGCAGAGCTAACGAAAGAAAGGCAAGACATCGACTCACCTGGTCATATGCTGCACGCTTCTCGGTGTCCTTCAAAATCTGCACAATCCGCCCTTTGCAAAGTCAATATCAGTCAACCTCCTCTATGAAAAAAATGCAAAAACGCATTCTCAACAACTTCACACAATCTGGAACTTATCCACTTGGTGCAGGAGAAAATGGAGAAAAGAGGAGGTTCATATTCAGTGCCTCTGGCTCAGGTTGTAATCAACATTCAAATTTGAATGCAACTATGAGAGCGGTCAGCCTACCTCATACGCCTGCTGCACATTTTGAAACTTCGGCTCTGCGTCTGGATCATCCTTGTTCTTGTCCGGATGATACTTTTGAGCAAGCTGTCAAAGCAAGGTCCAACCCCTTATCCTCCGTTTGTCAAATTCTTCTGTAATCTGAATCACTCTTACATTTGGCTCCAAGACGAAAAAGGTAGTGACGCGTGATTATGAGATCCTACACAACTAACTCCTCAGGCGTCTCACAGTCATCAACTAAAGAGATTTATGGGGTGAAAGAAAAGGGTCCAATTTCAAAAACCCTACAGATTTATAGATACGACAATACCAACACTCTATTGGTGTTTCGAAATCTCACATGAGGTTCAGAAGAAACAAGGAATAGTGGAAGAAAATCTGCTTTGTGCAAAGGAAGGATAGACGTTAAAATTGAGTGCTTACGTTTCATCACGGTAGAGTAAACTGGAACCTCGTCTGAAAGATATCCAATTTATAAAGGTCCCCATCTACATTCAAACATACACGGCTGACTCACGATGGGGAACTTTTCAAAAGATTACGATCCACTGCTTGCATCGCTTTTTGTTTACACGAGCAGAAAAGGTGAACTGAAATGCTTACGGAGTAATACGCCTTCTTTATGTCAGCTGCACTGGCATTTTGCGGCACGCCCAGCACATCGTAGTAGCTCTGTGCTGCTCTTTCAACGAAACCTACGAGTAACAAACAGAAAGCGATTATCAAAATAAAGACTGAATTCATAGGATTTTATAATCAAATCATCGAGCTGGTGAGCATGCACGCGTCTCTCCAGCTAGAGTTAAAAGCTCCAGCTGCCCCGCATACTCTGTACATGCTTCATGGAACGATAAGCCGAAGCAGTTCTTTCTGAGGAGGAGAAAGAAACCTACTGCTGCTATGGAAAGAGCGAATCCCGTAAGGTCTGTATCTATGGTACGCTCCAAAACTGGTCCTTTGAGCAAAGTGCATCCCAGAAGGCAAACCTGCCGGGAGCCTGCCTCCCGTCCCTGCATTGGTCACACTAAAATGAACATCATAATTGAGAACTCATAGTCGCAGTCTTCACATGTCACTGATTCTGGCTGTCTACACAAAATTGAACGAACTCAACTTTGCAATTCTCGGCCTTGCCCTCGCGCCACCGAGCAATGTCACCTGTAAGAGCCTCTTTCTATTGCTATCGCCGCCCACCTGTCTGAGCTCCCTCATGCATATTACTGCAACACTCCAATGGTTCCTCTGCGCCAAAACTTCTCGACGGACGGCGTGCCCCTAGGTCCTGCAGCCCTCCACCGCAACCATTCCTTTCGTCTTCAAATTCTCCTAATGTAATTGCAGCATGCACATTAAAATCCACATTTTATGAAACGTCCTCATCATGCCCAATCGATGCCAAAGCCAACCTGCGTGGCAGCCGGCTGCGTGGCGCCCAAAGGCCGCTCAGCCCGGCTGAGGCCGCGCAGCCGCGTTCCCGCTGCCAGGAGCGTGCGCGCAACTCGAGGCCCCGCCATGGCGTCACTCCCCTGCCGGCTGCTCGCACAGGCAGAGGCAGAAGCAGGCCCTGAGCAGAGCAAGGCAGGGGCGGGGGGAGGGCAGCGTCTGGCTCTGGAGGCTTCTGCGCACACGTGACGGCCCCTCGAGCGCCCTCGAATTAGGGTTAGCGGTCGGCCGCCACACGCGCTCACTGCATCGAACGGTCGAGGGTCGCGGGACGCACTCCACTTGCTCGCGTGATCGCGCCGCGTTCAGTCCGCCCGCCTGCTTTCGGACCGAGCGCGGGCAGGCTGGCATGCGGGCATGTGTTCGCCCGCCCTCCCTGCCTCCCTCCCTCCGGCAAGCAAGCAAGCAAGCTATGGGGCGGTGGGGCAGCGGGGGTTGAAGGCCGACCAGTGGCACACAGCAGCCACCTGCGGACGCGGACCTGCGCAACACGAGGACGCACGCACGGACGCGGGCGGGCGACACCAGGGAGGGAGGGAGGGGAGGGAGGGAGGGAGGGAGGGA
>CM074804.1:3917805-3995760 GCA_037447605.1 Zygnema circumcarinatum
GGGAGGGAGGGAGGGAGGGAGGGAGGGAGGGAGGGGCATTCATCCATCCCTCGCCGCTCGCCAGCCTCACTCCGCCCGTCGCACACAGCCACACACAGTCTCTCAGCCATTGAGAGTGGCGGGTCTGGTCTCGCTCAGGGCGGTCGGATCGACCGCAATGGCCGGCTGCCCAGTTAGTGCACCGCAGGACTGAGTACTGCGGAGGCCCCGCGGGCTGAGTGGGCGACATCCAAGGTCGTTGAGGGAGGGAGGCTGACTGGCCGCGGGACTCAGAGTGACGAGCACATTCAGGGAAGGAAGTACCCGCATGCCCTCAGCATTTCGCCTCAGCAATGCTTAGTGTGGACAGTGTGGCAAGCACATGACAATCTGAGTGTCTGCCATTACTCGTCGACGCCCGTCGAAGTGTGCAATAATACTAGCGTCAACTCAAGGTCCATGCCTGCCAGTCGACGAAGAGCACGGTCGAGGCGGAAGAATGCGTGAATCCTCATGCACTCCACATGTACCGCTTCAAGTGAAATCCTACAATAGGGGACTCATTCTTGGGGGGAGGGGGGAACGAAGTTCGTAAAGTATCGAAATCGAACTCCACGAATGGAGATCAGACTCATATACAGTACAAGTTCTGGCCTCAAATCTGTAACGCAAAAGCTAAGAATGAAGGTTCACTTCATTCTTAGCTTTGCTTTCTTTGCTTTGCCTTCTTATTCTTTGCAGATAGCTCGAGTGGCCGGTTCTGTTCAGAGTACTCCAGGTGCCAACTACAGTACTGGAACATTCTTGATTGTGATAAGTCTCAGGAGGCCAGCTACTGCAATGCTCCCAATCCATGCAATAGATTCCTTTTCTCCAGAAGAGAACTACCTGAGGCCCTAAAAGCAAAAATAAGCCAGTGAGGTGCAGCTTACAAACAGACAAAGACAGACACTGCTTTTTTCGCCGTCTGGACAGGCCGGGAAATTTAAGCTGCCAGAGATCATCTGTTCTGAGAAACTTCACGATTACAGCGGTGGATATTACCTTATTGTCAAATTATAAGACATAACTAATTACATTTGGTTCAAATGAGGAGGGTCCGTAATATGTACACTAGACCCTAGGGTCGCCTGCAAAAACCTGCTCCTCAGTAGGAGCGGTCTCACTTTGACACGTGGCCTTGTCAATGCTGCAATGGGAATAAATACAGCCATCATTTAGCAGCACTTTGCTGGGTCTCCTGTTCCAGCTGTGCTGACGACGCCCCCACACCAAGGACACGTGCGAATCTTGCGCCCACTGCTCGTTGCTCCTCCTCTGTCAGTCGCCATCTGACAGTCTGCCCCTCCGCCTGTGGAGGCAGTGCACAACAAGAGTGAGACTAGCTGCGAATACTCTACAGTTCATTCGGGGGATAGGGGACCTTTCGACAAACCCTAACTACTTGTCTTCAAGCCACAATCGCGTCTTCTGCTTGGCAAGAACTTGAAGGGTATGCACTACCTCAGCTGAAACGAGCTAAGGCATTAGTCCAGTTATATATTCTTCCTAACGTCATCAAGAGCTAAAATGCTTAATCAACCTTGGGACACGATAGGATCGAGAGAGCAAAAGTACGCAGACAAGTGGAGGGAGAGTTGACCTACCCACACTCGCAGCGGTTTCATGCTTTCCCTCCATCGTTCAATCTGGGGTTGCATCAACTCGGCACCCTTTGCGGGGATATCTTCAAGCTGCATCCATTATTAAAAAGGCGGTAATCATAAACTCTAACACACACTGGACAACAACAACCTTCTGAGCAGCCTTCAATAATACAGTAGCTATGAAGTTTCAGTTGACATTGTGTTTAACCAGTAGCCTCTTTATCTCCACCCCATGATAAGTAGCTCCACTAATCTATTTCTAGAAGCACGATATGCCAGGGCATAAAAAATGAAATGTCAACTGTCGAATTCATGCAAACAAACTTTGGTTCAATCGTCATGAACCCCTCCAGCAGACTTACAGGAAGCCTGTTTCCCAGGTACTTCAGGGCTTCTGATACACAACTCTATGAATTTCAGGTGAGGTATCCGCTCACCTGGTTGATTTCCAAGGCTCGACAGGTGAGGAAAAAGGCCGCAATTCCTCCTCCATAAACAGCTACTGTGGCGACACCAAACGCCTTCGAAACTGCAAGCAGATAAGCAGACTTGCAGTTGAGCAATACTGAATTAAAAAACAGGGGAAATTCCATGTCTTTAACTGTCAATGGTTGAAAATTTCTACACAAGAGTGCAACACATTCCTGAGAATAACCGGCCTGGTTTCCAGCATTAAAAGGTTAGCCTGCACAAAAGGTCGCAATGAAAAACAGAAAATATCTCCACAGCGAAGGAGAAGGGTGCGATACTGCCTTTTGCAAAGGTCTTTGTCCCCTGCTTGCTAACCTTTGCAAAGGCAACAGAACCCAACTGAGACTGTGCTAGCATTGCATCAAATATTTCACCAATAATACTAACGGTATGGATTTCGACACAACTAGGCATTTGAGAAGCGCACCGGAATTGAGGCCCCTCATCAAAGAGTGAACTTTTGCGGCATCTGCAGTGCTCGCCCTCCTCATGTTGGCTGTGGAAGCTTTTAGACCATTCGAGACAGGGATATCCACTTGATACCTGGAGCAACCACGCGACACAGACAGGAGATTGTTGAATGGACTTGAAGGGAAGGCTATCCTGATTTATGGCTCTCAACACATAATATGGGATTCAGAAACATGACCGGCTTAGTTGAGAACTAAATAATATCTAGGCGATGCAGTAACGATACAAGCCACTTGCTAGAGAAACAAATGCTTACTTGCTGCGGCCTAAGCGTGTTTCAGGAACATGGCCAACTGGCCGCATGGATTGAGTGCTCCTCGACTTTGCATCAAGGCTGCTCAAGTCCTCCCAGTCCCGTTTGAGTACTGGTTCTCTAATGATTCTGGCCTCTTGGGGCATGTGCAAGGGGAGGGAATGTTGCAAGATCTCAGGCAGCATATCAACAACTTCCTCCGCGGCCAGCTTTTGTCCGACAGAGCCCGGGGAAGGGGGACTTCCCGCATTATCTTTCTGACGCAGCCTCTTAAGCCGGGCTGCAGCAAGCTCATTCTCCTGTTTCCAACAGTGCAAGGAAAATGAATTCAGAGTTCGAGCTCCGACCAGCAGGTCATTCCCAAATGCATGCTCCGGCACGACGTCACCAAAAGGCACATGCCCTCCTTACCTCTTTGAAATATTTCCCTTCCTGCGCCCCCAGCCGCCCTCGCAAGAAACTCATGCTTCCAAACTCTAATCTCTACTGCAGCCAATCTCCTGCACTGCCGGCAGGCAGGCGGCGGCCTGCGCTTTCTGCCTCTCCCACCCAGCGCCCGCCCCTCCCCAGCTTCTGCCTCGGCCCCTGCCCTGCCCCCGCCAGACGCTACGGCAGCCCCAGTTTCCAGTTTCAAACTAGCACAACGATGACGCATGCACTCACGTCACATACACATGCCGTACAACAAGAACTGCCAGTATTGCGCTTTATGACGTCATAAAAGCTGTTCGAGACAACCTTTAGTCCACGTGTCCGAAGCTCATAGTACTGATGACGTGTGAGTACGTCAGTGGTGGAGGAATGTGACGCACGAGAGCGCGGGCTGCCTGGGGAGGGCCGCGGGCTGAAGCTTCGCGGAAACTGCCGCTGGCGTCACGGCGCCGGCGCTGGTCCGATGACCTCGCCGTCCTCGTGGTTTCTTTCGGCGGCACATTTCTTCACAAGCTCCATTACTCGCCGCGTTGAAAATTTCATTTCAGGCTGAAGGAGAGGAGAGGCTCCATTCTTGGATCGCGCAAGAAGGCAGAAATGGCGCGCTCCTCATCCAAAAAATATATAAATAAAAAATGATTGGTATATTGTGGGTTGAACCTACCAAAAAAATTGGCTCTAGTTGAATGCAACCAAAGTGAGCTGCCATGAAGGTATCGCTCTGTACAGCATGTCGCCCTCATGAAACAACAATGTCTACAGGACGACAAAACCTAAAATAAGTAAAGAAAAAAGGAAAATTTCCCTTCCGAGCCCTCCACTTCACTTCGTCCTCCCAGGATGGAATAATAATCATTCCCTCCATGTCAGCACTGGAAAAAAAAAAAAAAAAAAATTCTATCCCTCAAGATGGTAGTAGTGACTTCGCCTGCGCCGATGTCATATGGACATTTAAAGACCCGTCAGTTCATCGCCTCTTGTATGCTCGCCAGCCATAAGTTGAACTGCAAAATACAAAGGAGCCCACGAAATCGTCAGATATCTAAAACGACAACTCTTTCATGACAGCAACTCGCTTTACTTTGTTTGCTTTGGGGCTCTCCGAGTTTTGAGGGGAAAAAAAATGTAAAAAAAAAAATCTACGTTCTCAAGGGGTCTTGTGCTGCCCTCCCTCCTTTACCCTGTGATGGTTCTTGGTGCTGCATTCGAGGCGCATGCCGTGCTCGGACAGCACGAAGAAGGCCTCCCATTGGCCGCCGTCGTTCCCCGCCCTGTGCTCCGCGGCCGCCATGGGCCCCGCGTTCAAAGCGGAGCGCAGGGAAACCGTTCCTTGCGGATGCAGGTCTGCACGGAACAGTTCAGGTCAGTTCAGTTCACTTCAGGTCAGTTCAGTTCAGTTCAGTTTAGTTTAATAGGTCCTGAACTGACTCTACGCATGGAACCCACTTCTGCACCGCCCTTTACAATTTTGTGTAGTGATGGAACAGGAGATTGGCTCATATCAAACCCAACACGATCGATCACACACAGAAAGCACAAATACTAATAATGCATCGATGCACATACATGTATAAGAGTGGTGTGAGAAAAGTGAAAGGTGCATGTGCTGACCGGAGGATCTGAGGTAGAAGGAGAGAGTGGAGCCCCGAAGGACCACAAACCGCAGCAGCCAATCGTCAACATCGCCGTCAGGAACGGCGATCTCTCCCGGCAATGCTTCCCATCTCTGCGTTTCACACGACGAAAACACGAAAAAAACCTAAAAGTTCTGAAACTCCACAAACCTTGAAGCCTTCAGACCTTCAGCGCCTATACTGACGAACAATAGTGAACAGGCCAAAATGTGCACATGGAACTGGGCTCCCACGTGAAACTTAACGAAAGGCAAAAGCTGATCTTAGCCACTGACGAGAAGAGATAAGGGAGTATCAGCAAACCTACTCAAGTCATTCCAGCATAACTTTCAGGTATGGCAAAACTGTCTCTCGTCTTCACATTTCACTTGCATGCCTTAAAATTTTCGTTCTGTGTTGCATGTGCTCATGAAAGAAAAACATACCATTCGCGTTGGCATGTACTCCGCGAGCTCTGCTTTCAGCAGCGCTTCATCCAGATGAGACAGCCTGCTCCAAACAAGCGGCCGCAAGGAGTCAGGGCAAGGAGGCCGCCGACAAAACATTCCCACAAACACGGAGATTGTAAAAACAACAAAGCACTTTGTCCTACTTCCACAATGCATTTCACTCATGCGAAAACACGACAAACCGTTTCAGCTCAAACAAGACATTCGCTGGCAAACACGAGGCCTGCAGAGGCTCTAGTAGCAAAAAAAATTCAATGAAGCAGAGTATAGGGAAAGGTTTACGGGTAGCACTTCCATTGACAAAAGTTTTCTGTGGCCTATGAAAATAGAAAGAAAAGTGGGTAAAAAGAAAAAGCTTACTGCGCCCGAACAGTGGCCTCCCTTTCCTCCGAAGCCACAATTTCACCGCGGAGCGTCTGCACCTCCATCTGCAGCGCTGATGCCTTCACCTCCGCCTCCTCCACCTGCACCAGCCACCAGAGAGAATGAAAGGGAGAGATGGAGAGAGATAGTGAGAGAGAGAGAGAGAGAAAGAGAGAAAGAGAGAGAGAGAGATTGAAAGCCTTAGGGTTAACGGTTCGTTCCGTTTATGTTGCTAGCGTTAAAACGCATGTACCCCCCTCCCCACAAAACTCCAAACGACTAAGCTCCCATAAACTCCAAAACCCAAACAACCCCAGAACTACCGGGTCACAAGACCCCATCAACCCTAAAACCGCAACCCCGCCCAGCCGTGAATTCCACATGCACCAAACCCAAAAGCCCTACAGTCCGAACCCTGAAAGAGCCCGAAAACTCACATGCTACAACTTCCCAAAACCACAAATCCCGAACCCTACATCCTACATCCTACGCCCTCAACCCTACACCTTCAATCCCATACCGTACACCTCAACCCCTCCACCCTCAACATACACCCTACCTCAATCCCTCCTATATCCTGAACCCTACACCCGACACGCCACTCTTCCCCCCCTGAACCCTGCCCCCCCCTGACCCCTGCCCCCCCCTGAACCCTGACCCCTGCCCCCCCCTGAACCCTGAACCCCCCCCCCTGAACCCTGCCCCCCCCTGAACCCCCCCCTGCCCCCCCCTGAACCCTGAACCCTGCCCCCTGCCCCTGCCCCCTCCCACCTGGTGGTGGGTGCGCGCGCCCCCCACGAGGGTCCAGAGCCACCCGCGCTTCTCCGCGGGGTCCGACTTCCAGGCGCTGCTCGGGGCGCCTGCAGGACTCCAGGGCGCCGCCTCGCTCAGGGAGGGGGACCTGCGGGAGGACCCAGGGAGAGAGTGAGAGAGAGAGAGAGAGAGAGAGAGAGAGAGAGAGAGAGAGAGAGAGAGAGAGAGAGAGAGAGAGGAGAGAGAGAGAGAGAGAGAGAGAGAGAGAGAGAGAGAGAGAGAGAGAGAGAGAGAGAGAGAGAGAGGAAGAGAGAGAGAGAGAGAGAGAGAGAGAGAGAGAGAGAGAGAGAGAGAGGAGAGAGAGAGAGAGAGAGAGAGAGAGAGAGAGAGAGAGAGAGAGAGAAAGAGAGAGAGAGGAGAGAGAGAGAGGAGAGAGAGAGAGAGAGAGAGAGAGAGAGAGAGAGAGAGAGAGAGAGAGAGAGAGAGAGAGAGAGAGAGAGAGAGAGAGAGAGAGAGAGAGAGAGAGAGGAGAGAGAGAGAGAGAGAGAGAGAGAGAGAGAGAGAGAGAGAGAGAGAGAGAGAGAGAGAGAGAGAGAGAGAGAGAGAGAGAGAGAGAGAGAGAGAGAGAGAGAGAGAGAGAGAGAGAGAGAGAGAGAGAGAGAGAGAGAGAGAGAGAGAGAGAGAGAGAGAGAGAGAGAGAGAGAGAGAGAGAGAGAGAGAGAGAGAGAGAGAGAGAGAGAGAGAGAGAGAGAGAGAGAGAGAGAGAGAGAGAGGAGAGAGGGAGAGAGAGAGAGAGAGAGAGAGAGAGAGAGAGAGAGAGAGAGAGAGAGAGAGAGAGAGAGAGAGAGAGAGAGAGAGAGGGAGAGAGAGAGAGAGAGAGGGAGAGAGAGAGAGAGAGAGAGAGGAGAGAGAGAGAGAGAGAGAGAGAGAGAGAGAGAGAGAGAGAGAGAGAGAGAGAGAGAGAGAGAGAGAGAGAGAGAGAGAGGAGAGAGAGAGAGAGAGAGAGAGAGAGAGAGAGAGAGAGAGAGAGAGAGAGAGAGAGAGAGAGAGAGAGAGAGAGAGAGAGAGAGAGAGAGAGAGAGAGAGGGAGAGAGGGAGGGGGGAGGATGAAGGCAGGGAGGGTGCAAGGTGTAGGGGCTAGGCTGGAAGGTGCGGGGTGGAGGAAGCCTGGAGGGTGGTGAGTGTAGGGTGCAAGATGTGTAGGGCTTAGGGTGTCGATGTACGGGTTCAGAGGTTAGGGCGTATGCCGCAAGGTTTAGAGCGTAGGGTTTGAGGCAAAGGGTGAAGCGTTTAAGCGTTTGGGGAAGGGGACTTAAGGATTAGGGGTTCTGAGGTTGTACAGTTTAGGGTTTGGAGCGAGGCGTTCAGGCATTGCTGAGGTTCAAGGCCTTTCAGGGTACTAAGATTTTCAGCGTTTGATTCGTTAAGGTTCCGAAACTTTCACAGATAAAGAAGCGTAGAAGGAAAAATTGGAGATGTCCACCCTTGGAGGAGGAGAGGAGGAGGCCCTCCAACCGGGAAAACATATCCAAAATCCTAGCAACTGTGGAGATCCTGAACCCCTAAAGGCCGCAGATATCCAAAACTGTACAACCGACCTCGGGCTATATGGGCTTGGAACGGTGCTGGCGGAGGGAGAGGAGAATGCAGGGGCCTCGAGCTCTCCTTCTGAAGGCCCTCCTCCAATCAGCTGTCGGCGTGCCACCTGGCAATGTGAGAGAAGAGGGAAACGAGGGGGAGGGAGAGGAAGAGGCTAGGATAAGAAGAGTAGGCGCTACACAATCAAGGATTCGGTAGGGTGGAATTAGGGTTTCGATTGCAGTATTTCCTTATGATGCCGGGCTTCTAGAGCTGGCTAACTGGGCTTCACGTTTTACAGTTTCTTGTGCGAATTTTAAGGGATTCGGTGGCTTTCTCTTTCTGCTTCAGTGCTAACTTCCGGAACGTGGGGCTTTTCAAAGTCTCTTGAGGAATTGAGATTTCTTTTTTTGGTTTTCTGTTGTTTCACCAAAAGTTTCATCTGACTACTGAACTTGAAATGTCTTAAGCGAAAGGGAACATTTAGCACAAGAGAGAGTGGAGAAGAGACGACAGAAAGAGAGGAGAGAGGGAAAGGAAGGACGAGAATGAGTGAGGGAGGGGGAGAGACAAGCAGGGAGGGGCAGAGAGCGGCGCACCTTGAACGCTGACCAATCAGAGTCCGGCATGGCCTTGCACGCGGAATCGTCTCTCTGAAGGGTCAGCAGCTGCAAGCCGTTCACTTGCCACCTCTCAAAAGCTTCAATGTATTCTGCTCGCACATTTCAATGACTAATTAATCTGATTAATAAATAAGTCGTTTAAATAATGAAATGATCAATTGATGGTTGAAACAGACAAAAGGAAACCAAACTCCATCAAATGCGCAAAAGTTGAAAGTACCTGGCAAGTTTTCTCCTGAAAGAGGCACATCCTTCTCCAGCCAATCACAAACATCCGCTACATTCCAACTCGTGACGTGTCGTGACTCCCTATCTCTCTCTCTCTCTTCCCCCTCCTCCGTAACCCCGTCCTCCCGTCCGTTTTCCCTCCCTTCACTCCCACCATTGCTCCTCTCACTACTCAGCTCCTCCGCTACGGAAACACCCCCACTCTCTCCCCCTCTCCCTCTCAGCTTTTCTCCATTCATCACTTCAGCAGCATCCATAGTATCCAATAACCGCCTCCTTGTGTCCAGTTTGAGCCCCACGTTTCCACTTTCCGAATACGTCACTCCCTCACTTTCTATGATTTCCTTTACAACCACAGTTTCAAAATCCGTCGCATTTGAATTTTTCTCTAGAACAACAGACATGGATCCAGCAGCAAACGGAACAGAAGTTCGCACATGTGGTGGCGGATATCTAGTCGAAAGGGAAGGCGAGGGACTCCGAAGTGGTGTTTCGGAAGTGAAGGTTTGAGCTCGTGTTAAAATTGAAGGAGAGGGGGAAAATTTCTGCCGAACTATTTGCTCTTGTGCCCTGATGGGGCTTGGAAGGAGGAAACGGGGAGCCCCATTTGATTTTTGCATGAGCCCCTGAATTTTGGGGAGCTTTGCACTTTTTGAACGAACAATGGGGGGGGGGAGAGGCCTCCGGGAGCTGCGACAAAACCACAGTCATATGCATTAGAGTGTATTTCATCAAGTCGACATGCACTAAAGTGTTAAAGAAAATTGAAGTTAAGTAGGCTCCCCCTCCTTTTTCCTCTCTCTTCACTCCTTTCCTCCTTCCTTGCGCTTTCCTCTCTCCTCTAGCTCGCTCAGTTCTCTTCCCTCCGCTAACAAACTACATTAACATATGCCAAATTATGACAAAAAAGGAAAGGGAGAGTTGGGGGGGGGGGGAGGGGGAGGGGGGGGGGCAAAGGAGGCCCTCTCGCATGATAGAGTTTATTCAGGGTTCAGGACCTACCCGACGCGGCTCTCCCATATATCATGAAGCTCCTTTATTCGTTCCGACACCCCTCGCTCCCTCGGCCCCTGCTGCTGAACCCTTCCGGACTCTGCGATTTGGCTCAGCCGCGCTCTAGGTGAACCATCTGTCTTCAACTCAGCAAAATTGGGTATGGCTGAGCTACTCACTTTGATATTCACTATTTCATTGAATTGTGTTATCTTCGAATTAACATTTTCGCCCCCTAGTTCGAAATTTACTGACTTCTCCTTCACAAACTCCCCTGCAGCAGTCCGCCCCTTTGTTATCGAGCACTTCACCAGTTTGTCTTTATCGACAGTTCCAGAATAATGTCCTACTAAACCCCGTGCACTAGTTATTGACGCCAAATCAGAGGTACTCAGTTTGTTGAATTTTCCGGTAGGTAAACTGTTTCCTCTCTCCGGGGGGTTTCTAGCTTTCGGAACTTCAAGCACACTCGACCGAGACAACGGCCGACTTCGATACGGGATAGAAATTGTTAGTTTGCTTTTATCATTCGTACCTTCCCCTACTCTTCTGCCTCTAGATTCATTATTCCCATCCTCCTTAATGACAATATTAGCACTCTCTTCTTGAATAAGAGGATCTGAAGAACCTCCATAGTCCGTCTCCATTTCCTGCATCCCCTGAACCACTCCCTCCCCCGGTGCCTCTTCCACCTTACGGTCATCGCCTTCCTCCCTTCTCTCGCCCTCCTGCCCCACTCTCTCCTTTTCGCTTCTTTCATTCATTCCCCCTCCCCCCTTCCCCTTTCTCTCCTCTCCTTCCACTCTCTCCGTGCTTCTCCCTCTCTCCATACTTCTCTCGCTCTCCTTTATCTCCACTTGCCACCCTCCAGCTCCTCTCTCCGTCCCCTCCTTCAAGCTCAGACTCCGCTTCTCTAAACCGCGAGAAAATCCTTCCCCCCCTTTATCTTGCAGCCGCTCTATGCTCGCCACCCCGTAAGTCGCTAAAGCCGTTCCTGAAAGCGCTTCCTCAATATTAAAATTCGACTCGACTGCAGAGAGTGACCGCTGTAGCTTCGGTTTCCTCCGAAAAACTGAGTCTTCAAGTGAAATAGGCACCAAGGACTCCGCCTCCTCCTCCCCTTCCGACTCTTCAGATTCATCCAGGCCATCTTCTATACTCCTCTGCATTTTCTCAACGGAGGGTAAAATTTAAGACATGTAAGACAGAAGCATGAAACAACGAAACACCCAAAAGGAGACAGAAAGTGAGTCGTAAAAAAAAGCATATGAATTTGTCAGTTGACTTCGATTCGATGAGTAGCCATGGAAATTCGCGAAGCCGTTAGGCTACACTCTCATTGTATCCTACATATTATTCAACAAACATCTCCCAATGACTGGTCCAATGCTACACTCTAAAGGGCTCCCATGCATAGCATTAGAGCTGGCAAATGGAATTCAGGGAGTTTCATATATAAGCAAGAGAAAAACTTGAGCACGGATCGATAAAATTCCTCACACCGTTTGTGATTAGGATTATGATTTCTACAATTGACAGTGAGTCAACAATGCGACATTAATTTGGATTGGCTTGTCGAGTGTCATGGCTGGCCCTCCAAATGAGAGAGAGAGAGGTACACAAGAAGCATTAAGTTATCCATATCCAAAAATAATCTTAAGAGTAGCGTTCAGAAGCACCTCGTGGCAGAGAACGCAGACCTTGGCCCAAATTCCGTTCCGTGCAACCTGCCGCCAACAGCCAAACATAGAAGCCAGCCACGCAACATCTTTATGGGGAGAAGAAAAGACGAGGTAGCATGGGGGGAAAGAGGAAGGGCGCGAGAGCGACCGGAATGGGGAGAGAAAAGGAGCGAGTGTAAGAGAGGAAGTAGAAACTGAGAGGGGCTAGAGGCGGAGGGGAGAGATAGAGAGATGATAGGCACAGAGGGAAAGGAGAGAGAGGGCGGAGGGAGGAATTAAATTGTAAGGGAGAGAAGCAGAAGGAGAGCGAAGGAGAAGAGACAGAGAGAGAGAAAAAGGGGGGGGGCACGATTGGGTGACAAACCTGAGCAGTTGCAGGATCAACCGGCATTGAATACGCGGTGCAATTTGAGCAGAAAATATTTCCACAGCTGCGACAGTGGTGCCTGTCCAGATTTGAGATGAAAATAACAAAAGGACAGGGGTTTTGAAACGTAAATTTATATTAATGTGATTTAATAACAGTGTTCGATCAGGAACTAAGAGAGCAGACTCTGAAAATTTAGGGCTCTGGAGGATTCATGGTTTATCGCATTAGAATATCACGGCAGAGAGGGAGGAGGAGATGGAAAAGGCGAAGAGAAGGAAGTGAGTTAGGAGGGCGAGAGAAATTGGCGACGAGGGAAAAAAAAGCAGAGTGTGTGTGTGTGTGTGTGTGTGTGTGTGTGTGTGTGTGAGAGAGAGAGGGAGTCTCACTTTCTCACATAGGCAGAAAACTTCGTCCCGCACGTAGGATTGCTGCAGCTCCGTACAGCTATAGGCGGCATCCAATGGCGCCGCGTGATGCGGTGCTCGGACGCGGCGTCCAGCCTCGCCCCGCCTGCCATGTCTGCCGCGCCTCCTGCTGCCGCCATCTGGAGCACCACCGCCATGCCTCGTTATTCCCGACCCCTCATCGCCCCGGGGCGGTGGAGCTGCCTGTCTCCCTGCCAGTTTCCCCCCCCCCCCTACAGCAGACCAGTGAAGTACCGGCAGCCCAGTCGGCAAGCATGCGCATGGCATGGCATGGCATGGCATAATGGCATGGCCATGGCCACCGCCGCGGGCTATAATTAGGGCTCCCTAACCTTCCCACACGCAATGATTCCAAGCGTCAAGTCAACCACTTACTGTACTGTCGCCTGATACCGTACCGTACGGCCGCCACTTGACCAGGGGGGGCGGCGGAAGGTACCGTACGGCAATAAAAGCGGCAACTTCCGTACCCTAAATGTAAAAGTTGTCGAAAAGTCAACTTCGTCCCACAGGCGTCGCCTTCCCTTAGCCCCAACTAGGGATGGCCCGCGTTATAAATTCCGAATATATTATATAATTTACAACGGGTTTAAAATTAGTAATATATTACAAAGTAAAACACTTTATTACATATATTATACCCATTCGCTTTGAACAATTAACGACCGTACGACCGTACGAGTACGGTCGTACCATACCAAAATTAGGTCGTTTTGGCGTTGGCGTTGCGAAATGCGTTCGCCTGGTTTTCTCTGTCTGCTCGTGCTCGGGCCGCATAATACCGTACAGTCGTACGACCTTACGACCGTACATGTTGGAAAGGCGTTGTAAATTAATATATATCAGCCGTTATCTATCCGTCACAGTTGTATAATATAATATATAATATATAATCGTAACTAATCCATCCCTAGCCCCAACGAGACCCAAACCCCTTAACCCTACACGTCCTAAACCCTAAACCCTAACCCTAACCCTAGACTTCCTCGCCGTACACCCTAACCCAAACCCAAACCCCTAAGCGTAACCCCTAACCCTAGACGTCCTAAACCCTAAACGCTAAGCCTAATCCCTTCACGTTAGACGTCCTTGCCCTAAACCCTAACCCTAACCCAAGACGTTTAGGCCTGAAGGCACCCAGGTGCAGCCCTTTTCATGCGGGCATGGACGCGCGCGTCCGGTTCTCCCTGCTGGTTGACATGCTTGAGGCCATGACGGCGGCCAGCAAGGCGGCTATGCGGCGGAAGCGGCTGCGCACCTTCCTGGACAGAGTGTACAGCGGCTCCGAGGGGGAGGAGCGCAACCTGTTCGGTGTTCTGCGACTGATTCTGCCACAGCTGGACAGGGAACGTGGCAGCTACGGGCTGAAGGAGGCGGCGCTGGCCAGAGCCTTTGTGGAGGCGCTGGGCCTCGCCCGGACGGCGCCGGATGCGCGGAAGCTTCTCGACTGGCGCAAGGGCGGGCTCGCCGCGGGGAGACACGCGGGAAACTTTGCTTTAGTGCTCGCCGAGGTGGGCTCAGAAACAGTGTTCAGTGTTCAGGGTTCAGGGATCAGGGATCAGGGATCAGGGTTCAGGGATCAGGGATCAGGGTTCAGGGTTCAGGGTTCAGGGTTAGGGTTCAGGGTTAGGGTTCAGAGTTCAGGGTTCAGGGTTCAGGGATCGGGGTTCAGGGTTCAGGGTTCAGGGTTCAGGGTTAGGGTTCAGGGTTCAGGCTCGGCGTTTAGGGTTCAGGGTTCGGGGTCCGGGGTTTAGGGTTTAGGGTTCAGGGTTCAGAGTTCGGGGTCCGGGGTTTAGGGTTCGGGGTCCGGGGTTTAGGGTTTAGGGTTCAGGGTTCAGAGTTCGGGGTCCGGGGTTTAGGGTTCAGGGTTCAGGGTTCAGGATTCAGGCTGCAGGGTTCAGGGGTAGAGTTCAGGGGTAAGGGTTCAGGGTTCACGGTTCAGAGTTCAGGGTTCAGGGTTCGTTTCGGGGTTTAGGGCTCAGGGTTCAGGGTTCAGGGTTAGGGTTCAGGGTTCAGGCTCGAGGTTCAGGGTTCAGGGTTCGGAGTTTAGGGTTTAAGGTTCAGGGTTCAGGATTCAGGGTTCAGGGTTTAGGGTTCAGGGTTTAGGGTTCAGGGTTAGAGTTCAGGGGTTCAGGGTTCAGGGTTCAGGGTTCAGGGTTCAGGATTCAGGGCTCAGGGGGTTCAGGGTTCAGGGTTCAGGGTTCAGGGTTCAGGGTTCAGGGTTCAGGGTTCAGGGTTCAGGGTTCAGGGTTCAGGGTTCAGGGTTCAGGGTTCAGGGTTCAGGGTTCAGGGTTCAGGGTTCAGGGTTCAGGGTTCAGGGTTCAGGGCTCAGGGCTCAGGGCTCAGGGCTCAGGGCTCAGGGCTCAGGGTTCAGGGTTCAGGGTTCAGGGTTCAGGGTTCAGGGTTCAGGGTTCAGGGTTCAGGGTTCAGGGTTCAGGGTTCAGGGTTCAGGGTTCAGGGTTCAGGGTTCAGGGTTCAGGGTTCAGGGTTCAGGGTTCAGGGTTCGGGGTTCGGGGTTCGGGGTTCAGGGTTCAGGGTTCAGGATTCAGGGTTGGGGTTCAGGGTTCAGGGTTTAGGGTTCAGGGTTCAGGGTTCAGGGTTCAGGGTTTAGGGTTTAGGGTTTAGGGTTCAGGGTTCAGGGTTCAGGGTTCAGGGTTCAGGGTTCAGGGTTCGGGGTTCGGGGTTCGGGGTTCGGGGTTCGGGGTTCGGGGTTCGGGGTTCGGGGTTCGGGGTTCGGGGTTCGGGGTTCGGGGTTCAGGGTTCAGGGTTCAGGATTCAGGGTTTGGGTTCAGGATTTAGGGTTCAGGGTGCAGGGTCAGGGTTCAGGGTTAGGGTTCAGGGTTCAGGGTTTAGGGTTAGGGTTCAGTGTTCAGAGTTTAGGGTTTCGGGTTCAGGGCTCGGGATTCTGGGTTCAGGGTTCAGGGTTCAGGGTTTAGGGTTTAGGGTTTAGGGTTCAGGGTTCAGGGTTCGGGGTTCGGGGTTCGGGGTTCGGGGTTCAGGGTTCAGGGTTCAGGATTCAGGGTTTGGGCTCAGGATTTAGGGTTCAGGGTTTAGGGTTTAGGGTTCAGGGTGTAGGGTGCAGGGTTCAGGGTTTCGGGTTCAGGGCTCGGGATTCAGGGTTCAGGGTTCAGGTTTCAGGGTTCGGGGTTCGGGGTTCAGGGTTCAGGGTTTAGAGTTTAGGGTTCAGGGTTCAGGGTTCGGGGTTCAGGGTTCAGGGTTCAGGGTTCAGGGTTCAGGGTTCAGGGTTCAGGGTTCAGGGTTCAGGGTTCAGGGTTCAGGGTTCAGGGTTCAGGGTTCAGGGTTCAGGGTTCAGGGTTCAGGGCTCAGGGTTCAGGGTTCAGGGTTCAGGGTTCAGGGTTCAGGGTTCAGGGTTCAGGGTTCAGGGTTCAGGGTTCAGGGTTCAGGGCTCAGGGTTCAGGGCTCAGGGCTCAGGGTTCAGGGTTCAGGGTTCAGGGTTCGGGGTTCAGGGTTCGGGGTTCAGGGGGGTTCAGGGGGGTTCAGGGTTCAGGGTTCGGGGTTCAGGGTTCAGGGTTCAGGGTTCAGGGTTCAGGGTTCAGGGTTCAGGGTTCAGGGTTCAGGGTTCAGGGTTCAGGGTTCAGGGTTCAGGGTTCAGGGTTCAGGGTTCAGGGTTCAGGGTTCAGGGCTCAGGGTTCAGGGCTCAGGGTTCAGGGCTCAGGGTTCAGGGCTCAGGGCTCAGGGCTCGTGGTTCAGGGTTCAGGGTTCAGGGTTCAGGGCTCAGGGTTCAGGGCTCAGGGCTCAGGGCTCGTGGTTCAGGGTTGAGGGTTCGGGGTTCAGGGTTCAGGGTGGTTCAGGTTTCAGGGTTCAGGTCCCCACCTCTCTCTTCCCTCCCCCCCTCCCTCGGCAGGTCCTGCAGGCCCGGCAGAAGGAGCAGACTCGCGGCGTCACCATCGCGGAAGTGAACGCGCTCCTCGACCGCCTCGCGGCCGCCGAGACGCGGTCCGTCCTCCCCACAACATAGTCTTCGTGTTTCCTGAACCTCAATTTGCAGCATACGTTTTCCACGTTTTTTAATGAGGTTGCAAGCCAACTTACTGGCGCAAATAATGAGAAAATCGACAGACCGTGACATCCCTGAAATCCCAAAAATCTCCAAATTTCTTTTAGGAAAATACCAAAGAGTTCACTCTGCAGAGCACCAATCTGCGTTCTCGACTTCCCGCGCGGGGTCCTGTTTTTTGTGTGAAGTCTTGAAAGGAGACGAAATTGCGATCTTGTGCCCGTATCAATAATTGCCTATTTCTTGTGCGGGGCATATCAGGGAAGGCAAGGTGGCTGTATTATCGGAAATGCTGGGCAAAACTAATGTCAAAGAAATGAAGTGGATCGCTATGATCATTTTGAAAGGTGAACACCACTGTTGGCATCCAAAGCATAACGCCCTTTCCTAAGTATATTTGTGCATTAGCTTCATAGGGAGCAACCTCAACCCTAAACGCTAAAGAAAAATGCCGAATATATCCCCACCTCCCTCTCCCTTACAACCCATTTTTATTGCTTTGTGCTTTCGGCAGAACTGAAGTTGGGCGTGGGCGAAAAGTCTGTTCTCGCGGAGTTCCATGCGGACGCGGCGGAGCTGTTCAGTACGAGCTGCGACCTGCGGGCCGTGTGCGCCGCCCTGCTCGACCGCACGCAGCGCTGCAAGCGCCAGGTGGCACCCAACCCACGGAAACGGAAACTGAAACTGAAACTGAACCAGGATGCTCACATGTGCTCTGCATGGCAGGCGAAACCCGGGCGTCTCGACTGCTTGAAGAGGCATTTTCGTTGCGTGTTGGGGTGTGTGAGAGAAAGGGAGAGAGAAGGGGGGAGGGGGAAGGGTGGAGATGCCCTTGATTTTGCTCCGTCGCTCTGCATTTCACTCTCATTCCTCCGCTCATCACCTATGTCGGCTCTGCCTTCCTCTGTCTCCCACCCACTGCGTCTCTCCCTCGCTCTCTCTCCCTTCTCTGACCCCTCCCACCTAGTGGAGGCCTCAGGACATAGAGCCGGGGAAAGCGGTACTACCGCAGTTGGCCACTCGCGTGGCTTCTTCTCAAGCGGCGTGGACGAAGGTCAGGTTCAATGCACCTCGTTTACCCCATTTAGCACCCAACTTCCGAGGCATGTGCCTTCTGCATGTCCTAAAATCTTCGGAAAACCAAGTTTTGTAAACTTTTGTAGTCTCAGTTTGCGTTGAAAAACTGTCCCTGCTCTGCAGATGAGAGGAAAAGAGGTGGTGGCGGAGGTGAAGTTTGATGGAGACCGCATTCAGCTCCACAAAAACGGGAAGGAGCTGCACTTCTACTCAAGGTCAGCTGAGCTGGGAGGGTTTCTGAGGGCTGCTGGTTTCAAGGAGTTTCTTTTGGTTATAGGTTTTATTGTTTGCTAGGCCTGTATGGGACTCAGCTGTTGGAAGTCACTTAACATGTAAAGGTTTTATTGGAATCTGAAGGTTCCGCCATGTATCTTAAACGAAAGACTGGTTCCAAAAGTTTCTGTTTTTCTTACTTACAGGAATTTCATAGATCATACGGAGTACATGGAAGGGATGTCAACTATAATACTGGAAAACGTACTCTTAGACAAGTGAGTGGAAGCAGCTTAAACTGCGGCGAAATGGCTGTTTATTTTATTAGAAACCCCGAAAATCCGTTCCGAAAACTCATTAATATCCTTGAAATTGTTCCAAGTCATTATAGTCTCGGATTAAGGATTTTGTGAACTTTACCATTCTGTGCTTATTTATAATTCCATTCACTTCCGCCTCTCGCTTCTCTCTTTTTCTCTTTCTCCCTATTTCTTTGTTTTTCTTTTCCACTTTTCCTTTTTCTCTTTTGCAGATGCATTCTGGATGGAGAATTGGGCGCATGGGATAGTAGCACCAATCAGTTTGCAGCTTTCGGCAGCAACCAATCTGCTGGTGGGCTCAAGAAGCAGCCGAAACAGGGTCCAGAAATTGTTTGGAAGGTCCTCCGGGTTTTGGTGGAGTCAGAGATAATATCTCTCTCCGGAGTGGGGGATGGGTTTGTTGCGTTTTAAAGTATTGAGTAATTGAGGATCGATTGGAGTTTCTGCTTTTCAGTTTTGTTCTTTCAATAGTAGAAATGAGTAAAATCTCAGTTTTTTTATTTTGTTATTTTCTTGCATGTTTACAGCCAAAGCCGCACGGGAGAACATTCAGACAGACAGACAGGTCAGTAAGCTATAGCAAAACTGATTCTGTTGGACTTCAATTCAGTTTGGCTTAGGGTTCGCTTCAAACGTTAACTGAATTGTCTTTGTATGTGTAACACCAGGCTTCCCCTTGTCTTGTCTTAAGCAAAGCAGTCCTGTGGATTAAAGAACAAGTTTCAAGCTTTCTGTGTATAGCAGTCTGTGACAAGCCAATTTTCCTTCTTCTCTGTGTTGCAGTTATGCTGTATCCGCTCCACTCCTCTTTTGTATTGAAATGCGCTGGAACAGATTACATATTAGAATGCATAGAAGAGGACCAAGAAAACATATTCTCTCTCTCTCTCTCTCTCCTCCCCCCTCTCCCCTTCTCGTCCCCTACTTCAGCTCTGGCATCTACTGCCTGGTCTATACGCCAGCAACTTCTAGTGTCGGGTCATACATCAAAGTATTCAAAGTTCAAAGTTGAAAACCTTTGTGACGGAGGGGTCAGCGTCTGCGAGTCCCATGCTTCCACTGCACATCAGCTGAGGAAACCACCCTCACAAACCTGAACCCTGCAAACCCCAATTCGCAAACCCCCACATGAGTGCAGCCCCCGGCAGTCCGCGCCTGAGCGAGAGTGCAGCCCGTCCTTGACTCCCCCTCCTGCAGACGCGGCCTTCGACATCCTGTACTGCGCCGACAGCAGCGTCACCCACCGCCCCCTCAGAGACCGCCACGACCTCCTCCGCCGCGCAGTGCGCCCTGTCAGGGGCCGCCTCGAACTGGTCTGCCCTCAGACTGCCCGCCGCCCTGGTCAGGATGCCTCCCTCCCACTCTCGCTCTTACTCGCTCCCTGCCTCTCACTTCCTCTCTCTCTCTCTCGCACACTCTCTCTGCTACCTTTCCTTCTCGCTCTCGCGTTCTCTCTCGAGTGCACTCTCGCTCTGGCCCCCCACTCTCTCACCTCTCCCCTCTCCCCCCTCCCCCTCGCCCTCTCTCCCTCGCTCCCCCGCTCCCCCTCCTCCCAGAAAGTGCTCGCATTGTGTAAGGATACAAGAGGTAGGGGTCAGAGGTGGTGTGAGGTACTCTTTGAGGTCTGCCGGATGTTGAAGCTGTGAGGGTGGTAGAGCCGTAGAGGAGAGGGGAGGGGAGGGGAGGGGAGGGGAGGGGAGGATGCTGCCGCGCTGGACACGTGCTCGACTCTCAATGGGGGGGTGTGCTCGAACAGGTGAACCGCTTTGGTCGAAGCCCGTTCACACGGCGGAAGAGCTCGAGCACTTCTTTTTGGAAACGGTGGAGAATGGGTAAACCCTAAAGACCCGCTCATGCATATCTTCACATGTGACAATTGGGATGGATAGATTTTGGAATCTCTTCTTTTTTCACTTTGTGGTGTTGTTGTTGCTGATGGGTTACAGCAGGCAGGAGGGCATCATGGTGAAGGATTTGGATTCAAAGTGGGATCCTGGGGACCGTTCTGGGAAATGGCTTAAACTGAAGCCAGATTATGTTAACATGGAATCCGACCTTGACGTTCTCATCATAGGTCCGCTATCCCAGAACTTGCGCGTTAAACCAGTGAGCTAGGGCTTAGGGTGTTTTTCAAGTTCAAAGTTCATGGTTTTGTTATGTCTTTCGGGTTCATTAGGATATCCGGATGTGAGAAGGTCATGTGAGGCTCGTAGGTGAGTTTAGTGAAGTCAAGTCAAGTCAAGGATTGTGGCTAACCGGTGGCTGCTTTGGGTCGTTTCTGGATGCAGGAGGCAAATACGGATCAGGGCGGCGTGGAGGAGAGGTGGGTGAAACAAGGATCTGCTTAATGGCGTGTGTATATGCTTTTTGCATCTAAAAAAGCTTTCCATGAGGTAGCAGCTGACGTTTTGCATGGGGAGAGGGAAGGAGAGCAGATTTCACAATTTCTTTTGGGCATTGCGGAAAAACCCAAAAGCGGCGGGTATCCCACTCGGTAAATGCTTCACAGCAGAATGGGAATCCAGGGATCACATTCGCTCTCTCTCTCCTTGCCATCTCCCACTCCCACTTCACTCGTCTTTCTGCTTTCCTCCCTCCCCCTCCTCTGCTGTCTCTCTGCTCTGAAAGACGCTCGTCCTATGGGTAGCCTGCCTGACCCCTTCCCCGCTTCTTCTCGTCTGCTTGTCTCTGCCCCTCTCTCTCCCACCTCTTCCCTTTCTCCATTCCCTCTCTTCTCTCAGCCACTGCTTCTCCCTCAGACCTTTCTCCCGCACTTTTCCCTTCCTCTCCCTCCTCTCTGATTAACTGCCCCGATGGAACTGCAGGTTCATATCTTTCTGCAACGTCGGAACGGGTCTAACGGATGCGGAAGCCGAGCACCTTCGAAGCCGGTTGAAGCCTTATTTACGGTCTGATTGACAAAACATACCAACCCGACATATTATGTCGATGGAAGCTATTCCCACGCACTATTTTCAGAGAGTTTATAAATAGCTTGTCCACAGATATTTCTAGCGTTGGGGTTCTAAGGCTCGTGATTTGTCAGGAGTTCAGTTTCTCAAAACCATCATGGTTTCAGGGCTCTTGCAGAAAGTGATCGCCTGAAATTTCACAATAGAAAGGTTGTTAGGCTTGACTTTGTGATCTGAACGGTAGTGTGTTTCTTTGAGTTTTCAGGGCACTTCGAAACTTGGGTCTCTAGAGTCAGGAAAGGGCCCAAATGAAGTAATAGTTTTGACTCCTTCCCGCGCTGTGCTGTTTACTTCTAATTTAGGAAGAATGAGAAGGACTTCAAGCCGCCAAGTTTTTACAAACTGACCAACCACCACAAGGAACGGCCCGATGTTTGGGTGGAACAGCCGGAACGGTAAGGGCTGCATAGTACCCGTAAACTAGGATTTTTGTCATTAATTTATTTTATTACAATAGGGTACGCAACAGAAATGTACGTATAGGAGAAACCCCTGAAACTTGACGTGTTCCATGTGAACGCATTGAAATCATTGATTTCTTGTTTCTTCCACGGGCCTGACAGTTCAGTGGTCCTTCAAATCAAAAGCGACATCAGGACTATTCGAACAGAGGTAGGTTTTCCAGAGTTTTGGAAGCAGAGGAGATTTAAATTTGAACGAACTCAATTGAGCAGTTTCTATAGTATGGGGGATTTCTGGGTTTCAAGGGTTTGACTCGAGTTTCGATCACATGCAGGTGTTCGCTGCGCCGTTTTCGCTCCGCTTTCCGCGAATCGAAAAAATTCGCTATGATAAACCGTGGCATGACTGCCTTGATGATGAAAGTAAGTTCATTTGTATGTCTGCGAGGTTCTTTGCAAATTTATATCTATTAATTGTTTGAGCTTATGAAAAACCCAGTGTTGCATTCTCCCTGTATTCGTATTTTGTATTTTGTATTTGTATTCCCTGTATTCGTGACATTTTGAAAGGAGATGCTGATCCCGTTCCGGCTTCTTGGCATTGCTTTTTCGGAGCAGCTCTTTTGAGGATGGTGGCGGAGAGACAGGGACACTCGACGCAGAGAGAGCCGTACGGAGCACTGCAGGAGAGGGAGGGGAAGAGGGAGAGAGGGCGCGGGAAGGGAGGGGGGAGGGAGGCGCTGCTGCCCCCGCACCTGCAGCCCACCCACGTGGCGCACCTGCAGAGGAGGAGCGACCTGTTTCATGGCCTCGTCTTCTGTATCCTCCTGGAAGGGAGGTGGAGTGGGAGGGTGACAGAGGGGGAAAGGGTGGGGGATTGGTGAAGCGAGGGGGATCGAGAGAGGGAGAAGAGATGAATGAAAAGAGGGAGGAAGTGGGATGGTGGATATTTGAAGTAGGGAGAGATTACAAGGGAGGGGAGGGAGAGGAGCGGGAGAACGGGGGGGGGGGGCTTGACGATAGTTGAAAAGGTGCTATTTCTTTTGAAGCGTTGCGTTTCGGTGGTTTTCTTAAGAGTCCCCTGTATTTTTTTTTTGGGAAAGGAGCTCTGTTTTCTACCTTAACTCCCCTCCCCCCCCTCCTCTTGAAGATTTCGTGAACGCATCCGAGCCCCCTCCGGAGCGGCTGCGAGAGATGGCGGCGGAGAACGGAGGATGCTTTTCCATGAACCTCAGTTCCGAGGTCACGCACTCCGTCGCTGGCAGCAAGAGGGGTGGGCCGTGCTCCTCCTCTCTCTCTCTCTTCCTTGCGCTCTCTCTCTCCCTCTTTCATTCCCGCTCTCGCTCCCACTCCCCCTTGGTCTCCCTCATTTACAAGAAAGCCGCCTTCTCCATGCAGGTTTCCGTTACACTGCCGCTGCACAATACGGAGACGTCCTGCACGTAAGCTGGTTTCTGGATTGCATTCAGCAGCAGACCTTACTGCATCCCAAACCCAGGTCAAAAGCAGAAAACTCATCACCTAATTTGACGAATGTGAAAAGGAACCGACGAAGCTTCTCAGAAGTGCAGATTCAGTGCTGCCATGGTTCGTCGTCCGTTTCAAATCTACTTCACTGAACAAGTAGTGAAATCTCCAGCGGATTGCCTCACTTAGCCCGCTTATGCGTGTCAACAGGTTTTAGGGTGATTACGATTTGACAGTTTACTGCGGGATATTTTAGAGCGCTTTTTGAACAGACAAGTATGAACACCAGTTGTGCCTCTCTGCTTTCAGGCACTATATTCATTTATCTCCTGCTACAAAGAAGAGAATGGCGGAGGAAATCGACGAATTTGGCGACAGTTATTTTGAGGATGTCGAGGTGGATGACGTAATCCAGGTGCTGCTAACGTTTCTTGTTTCACATAAAACGTAGGATTAGTTCCGTGCCACGTGGCAGGAAAGGTGTGGCTGTTGTAAGGGGCGTGTGTGAAGCCCCACCATTGAATGTTTCTTTTATTGCAGTAGAGCACATCGCATGTCGCTTGCTCATGTTTTCCTTAACTTTGATCTTTGTAGTTGTTTGAATTGAAGTTGGTTTGTGGCACAGATCTTCAGCAACATGGATGCTTCGAAACTGAATGTTGACGCCGCTGCCATCACTCGCTACAAAGAGAAGTATTGTCCGGGTCGCAAGTGGTGCATTTTTAACGAATGCCGAATCTTCGCTCTGCCACCCATTCACTCAATGTAAGCCAAATGAAACTTTCAGTCGACCCTGCGATTGTTAAAAAATGGGTACTCAGAGTTTGAGTGCCTTACCGTGACTGGTCAGCACTCTCGGTTCTTCAACTGCAAGCTTTTTTAATTTTTTTTTCCCGCTGAAGGCTTACCAGTTCACACCAACCCTAACAGACCCCATTCCCCAACCCTAACTTTAACCTTGACCTTAAGAATAACCCTAATCATAGCAATAACAGTAGTCCTGTTCCTAAAAGTATTTCTAACCCAAGCAGTAAACCTAACCCCAGGAACAACTCTAACTACGACATAGGTCCAAATCCTAACACAAACCCTAAGCGTAACCTCAACCCTAAGCATAAGCCTACTTCTAAACAGTCATAATCCCAACAGCGACTTTGATCGTGAAAAAAACCTTATGTCTAATCCTAACTCAAATGTCACCCTGACAATCCTAGTCATCCTGATCGTGACCTTAAACCCCAACGGTAACCATAACCCTTACAGTAACCCTGCACCTGCCAATAACCCAAACCGTGACATTAGCCCTAATCTTAGAATAGTAACCCTACTCTAACAGTGACCCCAACCTTAACAGGAACCCTAGTCTTAATAGGCAACCCTAGCCCTAACTGCTGCCCGACCCAAACCCTGACTCTAAGCAACCTAGGCAATCCTAATGCTAACAGGATGACAGTGACTCTATCGTAGCAGTAAACCTAACAATGACATTAACAATAGCCCTAATCCTATCAGGTGCACGAAGTCTAACAGGTAATTCTAACCCAAATAACCCTTAACCCGAAACCCTAGCGATGATCTTGATCCTAACAGTAACCGTAATTCTACAGTAATATTAGCGCTAATCCTAATGGTAACCTAATCCTGGCAGTAACCCAAACCCTAACAGTGAAACACTAACCCTGACAATAGCCCTAACTTTGATAGTAACTCTAATCCTAATTTTAGCCGTAAGCAAACAGTAACTTCAACTTTTTGTATTCTCCCCACGGATGACAGGCGGCTTGACTCTCGTGACCTCGCCGACTGCACAGTGCGACGACTGATGATGGAGGCGGAGATGCACGGAAGCCAAAATGCGGTTTCCATTGATAAGTCGGTGACTCATTTTGTGACATATTCTCTCCCTGAAAATCGGGTACCATTTCAGAATATCCTCAGAAGGTCAGAATTCGACCCGTTTTCGCTCTTACCATCCCTCCAGCCATACTTTCGTCTGTCCTCTGTCAGAAGACAAGCTGTTGCCCTTCTCTTTCCGTCTTTCTCTCTGTTGTCCTTCCACTTATGGCGGTATGTGGGGGATTTTTTCTCTTTGTACAGCGTGGCAGCCCCCCTGCGGGACTTTCTGAGGTCAGAGAAGGTCCGCTTGGTCAGCCATGGCTGGCTAGAAGACTGTGTGAAATCGCAGAGGCGCATTGAGGAAGATGGCTATGAGTTGAGGTCAGATAGTCCTCTGCCATTACTTCTCCTGCTTTCGCCTCCATCCCTCGCCCTTCCTCTCCGCCCCTTACCCCCCCAAATACGTCACACGTATGATCTTGTCGTGTTGCAGGCTTCCTTCTGAGATTCAAGCAGTCCCAGAAATACCAAACACGAACATGACCACAAGTTACGTTGCGCCCGGAGCCATCTTGTCATTGTCAAAACCACCCAAAGATAGAATTCGGAAGAGAAATGTTCAACGGGCTCAACAACAGCTGAAGCCTCCCTTACACCGGAAGAGGAAAGGGAGCACAAGGGTAGGTTTATCAGAGCACGAGGAGGAGGAAAGATTTGGGGAGCAGATCTGCAACGATTTTTTGGAAAAAGACGTTTTGAATTGGGTGGGAAGTGATGATGAAAGGGAAGTGAAAAGAGGACGACTCCTCGTTCAAACAACTGGTGAAGAACAGAATCTTGACTCGAAAGCCGAGGGAACACAACAAGATAGGAAGGTGTCGGGTTTTGAAGGGCCGTATAGAAAACATGGTCAAGGTACGACTGTAAAAGGAAGTACCAAAATTTCTCACAATCAGGAACAGGCTGAAACCCCTAAAAATTTTGGTGGCGATGGAGAGCAGGATTATAAAGACGAATGTGCGGATTCTCTACTTGATGTCTTCTTTCCGAGCTTCAAACTTAACTCACAATCGCAGGCAACCCTTCCAACAACTTCTTTGAGTCTGGAAGGCGGCAAAGAGGTAGACAGTTGTACTGTCCGGCAAACTGAACGGAGAGCTAATGATCCGTGCTCGGCCGACTTTATCCTTCCCGTTGGCGAGCGAGTGCAGGAGGGAGGTCCGGAAGCTTCTGGAAGCCCACAAAGTCGTGCAGAAAGGAATGAATCGAGAGGCGACGGAACCGAATGGCGGAAGTCTCTAAGTGTTGAAGGTCAGCCTGGGGTTAAGATGAAAGTGAGCTACAGAGACCTTGTTACGAAGCTGCTGCAGCTGGAGTAGTGGTTTCAGGATTTCGGGCTTATCAAGGGGAAGATAATGAGTGTTGTCGGGGTTCCGGTTTACAGAATTTAACAACAACTTGCTGAGCATGTCAATCACTGATCAGGAGGTTTAGAGCTGATAGAAACTCGAGGATTTTGTGGAGTGTCCTTTTGTGTGTACATTTTGTACAGAAGTTGATCGCTAGTTTCCGCCTCTCTGTTTTTTGGAGCCAGATTAAGCGCGGAAAATTGCGGTGCTTGTGACATCTGAAGGTGATGTCACATAGCCGTAGGGTGTTTGTCTTCGCTGCCATCATGGTTGGGAGTCCGTTGTCAAAAAAGCTTGCGATGAAACGACGGCGTCATGTGACGTGTGCTCTGCTCTAACGCAGCCTAGCGGTGTTGTGCCTTGTGCCTTTGTGTGCTGAAAGTCTGCTAGAAATATGAAAAAGAATTTTGCTGTGGAGAATCCAATGTTGGCTATGTAATAACTATGGTCAGGTAATGGAGAGACGAACGTCTCATGTCCATCCCAAAAGCATGCACGTTGAGAGAGCTCGTCTGAACTAAAAGTGTCGCCAATGTGTATCAACCCCACATTTAGCCGTAGCTATGATACCGACTTGTCGATCTGCTCCATGCTTTTGTCCTCCGACCATTGTCAAAGCTTTGTGTCTTGATAACTTAAAATTGAAATTTTGAGGCACTTAAATATCGCACACGCTATTATCACATTGTGTTGTCTCGTTGTGTTACGACCATGGAGAGTACACCTCTTGTTGCCTTCGTACAAGTTCATTTCAAGTTCGGCTTCAGAAGCAAAAGGAAAAGGCGGGAATCGTTAGCGTTCACACGTGCCACGAATGGGGAAACATTGTACACATGCGCTATTTGTGCAAAATGGTTGTTCGTTGAAATATCTGTTCCTGTACCGATACGTCGCACAAAAGAACCAGACGAGATAAATGTGGGGAGGGCATCTGAAGCAGACCCTAGACGACCTCCTCTTCCGTCTTTGGCCTCTTCGCCGATACTGGCGACTGGTCTTGCTCCTCTGGTTGGACGGTACCTTTGACCTTAGGAAGGACGAGCTGTCCCAAAATGCGAAGGGCCATTTTCGCGAGTGGAACAGAAGCAGACGCTGCTGAGGCTGATGAAGATGGTGGCGCGGAATCATCAGGCCGGTTCTCAAGAGGTGCAGACAGTGCAATTTGCAATGTCGATTGTTGATCTGGACTTGGAACTGGAGAGATCGCCCTCTTTTTCGATGGCGATGACGAGCTCTGCAGTTTGAAATGCCATAATACCTTGCTCAACATCATGTGTTGTAGAACTAAGGACAAGAATGAAGAAGTTGCGAATGCATGCAGTGAGTCAATGTCGCATACGTCTTTTCCCGTGCTTACCCTTCAGCAAGATCAACAGCAATAGCAGCAAAGGCACTTGATTTGGCGCAATACCTAATAGGAAAGCGATGGTTTTTCTTAAAACTGGAATCTCAGCTTGCGCTGATAGGTTTACCTTTCCCAGTGCATGCTTGGGAGTATCTTGTTTCGATTCACTCTCCTCGATTTTTGAAAATGGACGATTTTGCTGAACGAACATATTCTCCTGCTTATCTCCTTGACGATCTTGAGGATGCAGTCCTGTCCACAGCGACTGCTGCATGGCCTCCATATCATCCAAATCTGCCTTCAAAGTGCGCAATTTACTTGTTTCATCGTGCAGGAGACGCAATTCGCGTTTCAAAACTTCCCGCTCGATTTTATGAAGGTTGAAGTCCGCCCGCGCGTCCTGCAAAACGAAGATCGAAAGTAGACAAGAGGAAATGCGACAAGAGAAGAGTGACAGCAGGATTACATCTGTCGGCATGAAGGTCAAGACATGGAGTCGCACAATCACGGGCATGCCGTATGGTAGTGCGACAGTGAGAATGCAAGCTTCCGCAGACATATAGAAAGAGAGAGTGAGATAGATAGAGAGAGAGAGAGAGGAGAGAGAGAGAGAGAGATGCAGCTGCCTATTTTTACATCCTTGCATGGCACTGCATGCATGTGCTCCGGAAGAAACGCCTTTAGGATGCTTATAGCACCCAAAATTACTTGAGCAAGGAAAGAAAAATGAGCGTAATGGATGCAGGATCATCATTCCCGATGCATCAAGTGGCCAATTTTTATGCTTCTTCACCTTGAAAACGATTACAAATACAAGCTAAATGTCCCCTAAGTACAAGCACTTACCGATCATCAAGTGGCCTTGTATTGAATTTATTTATTCATTTACTAACTAGAATTGCACTCACGTGAATAAGTTCGGTGGTGCGAGCGGCTTCTTCCGCGAGAAGTTTCCTTTCATTTCCGACTCTCAGCCTGTCAGCTTTCAGCTCATTCCTCTCATCTTCTATCTTCAGCCTCTCAGATTTTAGCTCCTCTTTGGCGGAAACTACTGTTTCCGTCTCCCTCTGCAAGACCTTTGACCAATATTGAAGAATTCCCTCAGATTCATCGGCTTCAACTTTCGGTAAAAATCTTTCTCCAAAGTAGCGAATAACTGCCGTTGTCTCCATCATCAGCTCCATTTCTTGATCGATGAGTGGAACATCGTGAAAGTTGTCTCCACCAAGCTTCCGCATAGAATCAATATCATCTCTGGCCCGCCGCAGCTCCATCTGCAGGCAGTGTAGGTACCATCTCGCCTTCCTCTCGCCTGGTCCTCCGGGAGCAGTCATTCAGTCTTCTGCACTTCCAATCACAGATCCACTCCTCTCCCCTCCACGCTCCTCCTCCTCCTCTGCCTTATCCCTCTCTCCACCACTCCTTCCTGCATGTGTCTCCCTCCCTCTCCTCCCTCTTCTCCCTCCCTCCCTCCCTCCCTTCCTCCCTCCCTCCTCCCCGGCCACCAGCTGCAACCCGCCGTCCATTGCAGGGCCTGCCCAAAAAGTGGTGCACCGCCGTCCTTGCAGCCACTCACCGCCCGCCACGTCATCACCGCTCGCCCGCCTGCCGAGTCGTACGGTCAGCGCGAGCCTCCGCAATTGAGTTACAGTACAGTACAGTACAGTACAGTACTGTACTGTAGCGCGCGGACGGAAGGAGCCGTACGACCTACATGTACGGCAATGTACGGCCATGTACGGCCGCCTGCAGGGCCAGCCGGACAGGACGGGCCGCTGCTTCGGACGCGCGCCGCCCTCCCTCCCTCTCTCCCTCTCCCACCCTCCCTCCTACCCTCCCACCCTCCCTCCCTCCCTCTCTCCCGCCCTCACTCTCGCCCTCCCGCCCTCCCTCCCTTCCTCCCTCCCTCTCTCCCTCCCTCCCTCCCGCCTTCCCGCCCTCCCGCCCTCCCTCCCTCCCTCTCTCCTGCTCTCCCTCCCTCTCTCCTACCCTCATTCCGGCCCTCCCGCCCTCCCTCCCTCCCTTCCTCCCTCCCCCCCTCCCTCTCGCTGCCTCGGCCTGCTTCGCTTGGCAGGCGCGAGCCCGGCAGCCAGGTGGAGCGAGCCAATGCCATTTTTTTCAATTCCAGTGAGTGCATGAAGACTTATTCTGAATGGGCCTCCGCGGCCCTTTTGCGTCATGCCAGCGTCGGCCAACACAGCGCAGGCGCTCGCCATAAGGGAAGGGTCAGAGATGCTTAGTGCCCAATATGCGTGATTTTGTTGTCAACACGTTCTTGCAAAGCACGTGCCATTTACTATTACATTGTACCGTTTCAAGTTCACAACCTTCACTTCATATCGACAGCGCATGCCCGGCCCGCTGTTGGGGACTGTCCCGATGGCCTTCCGGCCCTCCCCTCCCTTCACGCGACGTGCCCCAAAAATCATGTGGAAACCTCTGAATTCATTTGAGAACTTCTGAAAACTATTGCAGTCATTGAGAACTATTGAACTGCGGTAGTGCAAACATCGCAGGGCATGGAAGAATCGAAGGAGAGGAGAGGAGTGATGGTGATTTGTCATACGGAGCACTCGCTCGCTGCTGCCGGATCGCGATTTGAAAGGACAAACTCAGTAGCAATAAACCCACTATAAATAACACAAAAAGCTGAAATTTTTAGCATGAAGTTGCTTGAGAATCTCAAGCTCCTTCTTAACCCTAGCCCTAGCTTGCTTATCTCCTATAGGACCTGCACTGGCCCTACTCCTAAAGAAAAATTGCTAAGAGCCATTTTCGCAAGCCGAATACAGATCTATGCTCAAGAAAGGTAAAGCGGCTAAGCATAAGTAATAAAGGCAGCCATGAAAATTGTTGCTTGTAGATAATGAGTAAAGATTAGTATGTAATTTGCCAGTCGCTCTATTTCCATCAAAGTTTCTAAAGTAGAAATAAACACTGAGTTTGTATACTTACTTCATTGCTCGTCGTCTCCGCCAAGTCGTTCCATTAGTAGCTTTTTTTATTTACATCTGCGCCATTCTATAGAAGTAGCCACTTAACCACTTGATAATCTCATAAGCACCCGAATGGCTTTTCCAGTTGCTCATGTTTGTCCATCAAAATCGATTTGCTCGTTGAAAGCTAGTTTCTCTAATACCAGTCGTACCTTTTCGAACACGACAGCCCGATTGCCTGCATGCGCTCCAAGGGAACCAAGTCGGGAATAAGCTCCAGGGTTGTTTTCTCTCCAGAGTACGATATGCGTTTTGGTATCGGGTTTATGGAAGGCTTTCCTTAAGCACTACAGCCAATTGTTTGAAGTCTGGTACGCCCGCCCTTGCTTACCATGCCATGCCATGCCATGCCATGCCATGCCATGCGCGCGGGCCCACGCAACTCCCCGCCCCCCCCGAGCAGCGCGCCCCTGCCATTGGCCGCCCGCCCGCCGGCGGGGGTCCCGTGAAGCTTCGCGCCGGCCCGAGCACAGCCAATGGCCGGCGCCAGCGCGGCGGACGCGTCGAGGCATGACGTCATGAGCCGTCAGCGCCGCGACAGGGCGGCCGGCGAAGCCGCCCCGGTTCCTCCGCTCGCCGGGACCGGATCGCCAAACAAAATACTAGTACTCCGCATTCCATCGCAAGAAACATGCGTGAATCTCGTGATAGTTAGAAGTGTACCGGATTTTGATATGCGAGCTGTGACGCACGGGAAGCCCTTTCGGCGGGAAAAAGCTTGACCTGGCGAAGCTTCTCGGAGGGCGGGCCGCGTCATGATGACGCTGCGGGCGGGCGGCCCGCAGCGGTGGCCGCCCGGCACGCCACGTGGCGCCAGCCAGCCTCGTCACGCACGCGCGAAGGAGCGCGCAGCCAATCAGTTGCGACCTTGAATCTTCCCACTGAACGATATCGGTACGCGCGGCTGCGCGGGATCCATGTTGTCCCGGCCTGAACCTGGTGAAAATAAGTACGCATTCTAAGATGGGTACGGCTCAATTTGGTTTTTTGACAGCTAATCGAAAGCCAAGAAGTATCTAAAGTCAGACGCAGTACAATGCAAAAGTACTTTAAGGTTGACTTAACCATGTCAATTCAAAGTGGATGAACGGATTCTACATTTGTCACCACAGTTGAACCGGCCCAGGTCGTCCTCACCTGCCGGAAAGCACCTCGTCAACGAGGAACAAAGAATCCGTACTCCTCCGCTCGGCACGATACTCATTTCGATTCCCGCATCCACGCTCTCGCCTCTACAGCTCTAAACCCTACATTTTGCATTTCATCAAAACATTTTACCTGCCCGAATCGTCCTCCGTACGCACTTCTCACCTTCACAATTCGTTCATTGTCTGCCCGTTGTACTTTTTCCACCTGCCCGAATAATATACCCCATTTGTCCCCGAATTCGCGGTTTGAAAAAGGCCCCCTCTCCCTCCCCTCCCCTGCAACGGCCGGACGGTCCTCCGCCGTGGCGACCTCCGCGGGATAAAGAGGGAGGGGAGGAGCCCGCTCGGCCTCAGCCATGGCGGGCGGCCTGCAGACTGGGCAAGGAGGGAGCGGAAGGGCGGATCGTAGGGCTCAGATTTAGGGCTCAGGTTCTGGGTTCAGGTGTAGGGGGGAAAAGTGGGATCAGAGGGAGAGGTGGTGAAGGGGAGACGACGAGAGGGAAAGAGAGGGAGAGCGAGAGTGGGAGGGAGAGAGAGAGAGAGGGAGAGGGAGAGAGAGAGGGAGAGAGAGAGAGAGAGAGAGAGAGAGAGAGAGAGAGAGAGAGGGAAGAGAGCGTGAATAGAGGAAGGAGGGAAAGAGAAGGCGGAGGAACGAGGGCGAAGAAGGCTCTTAAGGGTTTCAGAACCAGAGAGAGTGGGAACAGTGTAGAGAGAGAGAGAGAGAGAGAGGATGATCGCGTCAGATGCTGGCGGAGGGGCCGAGCCCTCGTCCTCCGCGTTGCACTCCTCCCCCCCTCCTTCGCCCCCTCCCGCGCAGTCCTCCGCGCCGGCCCATCAGACGGCGGCCGCGCGTTCCCGAAAAGAAAGGCGGCGCAAAATGTTTTCCTCTCCCACACTTTTGTCCCTTTTCGGGCAGTCAGAATCCGTGGAGAAGCTGCCCAGGGAGCTCGCCCTCGACCAGGGTGAGGAGAGAGAGGGAGAGGGAGAGGGAGAGGGAGAGGGAGAGGGAGAGGAGCGGAGAGCCTCTCGTCACGGTCCCTTCTCTGGGCCCTTGCTGCGGTCAACGGGAGCACAAAAAAGCGGAACTGAAACGGAGGAGTTCCCGAAGAGCGAGTCCTGGTCCGGCACGGCTTCCGGGCTTAGGGTTCAGGAAGCTTCCGAACGATTCTCCAGCGACTCTTCGGGAGAGCTCGTCGTGTTGCAGACGTCTCCTTCGTCTGCGAGCGATAGCGGTAGTGGGGAGCAGAGCTCTACGGCTTCGAGGAGAGGGGCGGAGACGGGCAGGAGGGCGAGAATATGCAGATGGCTCACTACGCCTGCCGCTACTACAGGGGCAGCAACGGCAGCAAAAGGAGGAGGTGGTGCTCCTCTAGTCCCGGTTTCAGTTCCGATTCCAGCTTCACTTCCAGTTTCAGTTCCAGCCTCAGTTTCGGAGATGGAAGAGCTTCCGTCAGGGAGTGGGAGGGAGGCTCCTTCGACTTCGAAGCGGGCAAGGTTGAGTAAGATTTTTCGAGGGAGGAAGGGGGAGAAGAGTGGGAGAGGAGGGGAATTGGAAGCTTCCTATGGCGTTTCAGTGCCAGCCATGGCTCACTCACAGAGCGTGACCCTCGAGTCGACTATTCACAGGCTGCAGATTCCACCATCCTCGACTGTGGAGGTCATGACATTGATGCCGCAGAGGCTGAGAAGAGGGGAGGAGCGGGAGAGGGAGAGGGAGAGGGAGACGGAGAAGGAGAAGAAGCTGTCGGGCGATTCCACCGGTTTTCGACGGAATTTAAAGGGGGTTTCAGGGGAACTTTCGAGGTCTGGGCCGTTGGAGGAGAAGGCGGGTGAGAAGGGGGAGCGGAGGAGAGAGAGGGGGAGCGATCAGGAGGGGGACTTTGTTGTAGTACTATTCCTTGTAGTGGTGATCCTCTATTGCCTCTTTATGGGCTGGTTTCCTGCGATTATAGCGACGGGATTTGTGGGATTAGTGATGTCCCACATGAACAAGAGGGTAGTGGAGTTGGGAAAGAAGAGTTCGAGGGGCGGGAAGAGATTAGGACAGGCGGTGATGGGTGGAGGCAGTGGGAGACAGGGAGGGAGGGAGGGGAAAGGGAACGGTAGAGTGAATGCGGTGAGCAATTTGGGGAGTCCGAGATCTCCCAGTATTGCGGAGATTATTGAGCACAGTCAGGTAAGCGATCCGAGAACACAGGCTGTTCTCGCGGGGCTACTCAGCAGGTCAAGGAGGGCTTCCGTTTGACTGCATTGAAGACGCTGTGGGCGTGAATAATCTCGCCGGAAAAGAATCACAAAATGCTCGAGTGCGAATCGACAATGAGCAGTGCTTGGCCGACAATGGTTGAGGACAGCAGGCACTTGGCCGAGATCGGCTCCATGTGCATACAAGTGCCCTGTTCGCCTTTCAGTTTTTTGTGACCCGCAGCACCTCAGAGCAGGGAGGAAAGGGCCGCCTGCCCTCGCCCTTCACCATCTTGGGGGAGTGTTTTAAGAGGTGGACCTCCTCCGCTTCAATGAGATTCTCCGATCTTGGGGAGGGAAACAACGTTTGTTGTTACAAGCAGTCGCTGATTGGTGAATAGAGTTCGATGCTCTATTCTGTTTCTGTTGCGCTTAATCGAACCATTCCACGGGGCCCGAGGTCATTTAGGTCTTTCTGTCAATACTTCGCATTTGACAAGTGGGAATGGTGTTCTATATAACGGAACCAAATCATTCAGTGATTTTTTTTTTCGGCGTAGCTTAAGGAAATGAAAGAGAGAATGAAAGAAAGTATAAGTTATAGTTTTGGGAATGAAGCCCTCCAAAAATTTTGTGGCTGCTTGTCAGGAGGGCGCTTTCTCTATATGTGTGTCATTGGAGTATCATAGAGTTAGGGATCTTTTATATACCTGCCCGCACAGCGGAGTTGTAGCTCCTCGTTCTTTGTAAGCCAGCGTCGAGTCTTCACCCTGCAAAGTCGTCCTTTGCAAGCTGTATAGAAGGTAGCAGCGGAATGGGGAGCCAGCTTTATGACGGAGTGGCGGGGAGGCAAAGAAGGCTATGGCGACTGTCTTTGTCCCCGCACAAATAATGTGAATATTCATGTTGATTCAGTATTGTTCTTTTTGTGGAGCAGTCCCGTGTTGCATGTTGTGCGGCAATGTGTAGGGTTGAGTCTGAGAGTGTTCGTCTGTTGGAGTTTGTGTGTGGCTTTGCGAAACTCGCGGAGGGCCGTGTCTCCCGAAGTAAAGCTTTGCGAGTCGTCGGCCGGGGAGAGGCGAGCAAGGTCCTGCTCGCGGGAGGACGCAGATGTTGCCAGAGGTTGGCATTGAACGCGTGTCTGTTCGTCATTGGCGTTCCACTGCAAAGGGATGCTCCGACACTCCTGCTGTCGAACGTGCGCATTACAGAGAAATTGAGTTTGTGAGGGCACTGGGCAGGGGTGAACTATAGGGTGCCGCCATAGCTCCAGACGCGAGAGAGCCCTCCCTCCTTGAGATGGCCACGACGACGGTTTGAGGACCAGGCCCGCTGCGCGCCATGGAAGGATGCATGGATGCATGGATGGACGCAAGTGAGGTCAGCCGGTGAGCCGGTCGTCACTTCAGTCCCTGCAGTACCCTCCCGGGAGAGGCTGACAAGGGACTCTCTCTCTCCGCCCCTTCCGGGAACTTCCCTACCCTAAAACCCCCCAGCCCTATAAAAACCCTCCAGCCCTCCAATCTTGAACCCCCGGATTCCCTCCCCGGTCGCCGGATCGCCCGCGGAGAGGGAGAATCGCCATCCTTTCCTCGCACGTGCAAGATGGGGCCCATCGCGTCCAGGGGATCTGGGGTTCTAGAGAACCACACGTGTGCGTGTGGTCCGGCCATTCCCACGTCACCACGTGGCCACCACGGAATCCTGAAGATACTCCCTTGTCTACTTGCGCCCTCGGAAATAATCGTATGCGCCACGCAGCTCCTGGTATTGTATCGTATTGTGCGGTATCGTATTTACTACAAGCGGGGTGGCATGGTCCTTTGAACGGCCGCAGCAGTTGCGGACCGGCGGACGGTACAGTACGGCAGGCAGGCGTGCCGGACGATCGATGGGACCGTACATGGACCGTACGTACGGCGTACAGTACAGTACAAAGGACCTTCCGCAAGCATCGCGTGCGCGGGCGGCCCTGAACCCTCCGCCTCGCTGCTCTCTGGAGCGGGCCGTACCGTACGACCGGACGGGAGCGTCACCGCGCCACGAAGCTGGCCCTGAACCCTGACTGGCCCCGCCCTAAACCCTAAACCCGGACCTCGGACTCGGAGCCTTCGTCCGCTCCCTTAGCCCTAAAGTGGAACCTTGTTAGGGTTGGGCTTCTGCGTCTGCGCCCTCCCTGAACCCCGGCAGCGCGGGGGCATGCCCTCAGCGCCCGCGCTTGAACCCCGCGCCTTGGCCGCCCGCCGCAGACCCCCGCCCCCGCCCCCCCCACAGCAGAAGCAGCAGCAGAAGCAGGTCAAGTCCGAGCGGACGGCGCACCGCACGTGCGGCCCGTCGCACACGTGCGAGGCGTGCGGGGCGGCCTTCAGGAAGCCAGCGTACTTGGCGGCGCACGTGCGGTCGCACACGGGGGAGGTGCGGTCGGGGGGGGGAGAGAACGGTTAGGGTTTAGGGTGGAGGGGAAAGGAGGGAAGGGGAAAGTGAGAGGGAGCAGGGGAGGGAGAAGGAAGACAGGGGGGAGAGGAAGAGAGGAAGGGTGAGGAGCAGAGTCGGGAAGGGGATGGGAGGGAGGGAGGGACGCAAGGGGGGAGGGAGGGAGGGAGGGAGGGTGGTTTGGAAGGAAGGAGGGAGGGGGGGGGGGAAGGAAGAGGATGGAGCACCTTGTCGTTTGTGAATGTCAGTTCAGTTACAATTCTTGGTTCATCTCTTGCAAGGAGCCTGGGTAGTCTTCTTCGATGACCCCAGCTGAGGTTGGGAGTGAAACTGAAGAAATGAGGCTGTTCCAGGCAATGCTAAACAGCCCTGAATAGCCCTGCGCCCTAAATAGCACATTGCAACTCCAATTTGGAATATTTTTTTTGTTAATTCTATCGCTAAGCGTTTTTTTCTTTCTCCTGTACGCAGCGACCCTTCCAGTGCCCCGTCAGCGGTTGCTTCAGTGACTACATCCGCCAGGACCATCTTAACCGCCACATGCTCTCCCATCAGGGCGCAATATTTCAGGTCTGCACAATTTCCACATCCTTAGGCTGAGTAATATTTTGTTCAAGATATCTTTAGGTTTTAGGGTTTTGATCTCCCCTACGCATCTGTTATCTGCTGTTGGATCGGGAAAGCGGTTTCTCCCCTCCCCCATTCATTCCTTTTTTTGGCTTTTAGGGTTAAACTAGTACTACTTGTCTCCAGCTATCTCAGCTAGCTGCTTCCATCCCTTCTTCAGGATCGCAGTTCTCGGGATTCTTTTGCCTTACAGACCGCAAAAGTACACCCATAAAACCTCGTCACAGTCTCGTCGTATTTTCTGGGCCCCTCCCTCCCCCCTCCCCACGCTTTCCGACTTCAGAAAAGTCGTTCTTTGCTCTCCCTTCCATATTGAAGTAACCATCTTGCTCCTCCGTCGGAAAAACAAATATTCCTTTCGCTTCGCTACTTCTCCCGTTTCAGAAAATTAATTTTGCTGGTGGGTTTTAGGGCTTTAGTGCAGCGCGGAAGGGTGTGAGGTGCGGTGCAGCAGCGCCTCCAACCTGCAGCGCCACCTGAAGCTCCATGAGACGCACCGCCAGCGAGCCATGGAGGGCCGACCCGTGAGAGCCAATGGGAGGAGGTCCGTGCGTAACGTGCTGCACGAGGGGGGCCAGGGAGAGGGGGAGGGGTTGGGAGAGGGGGAGGAGGAGGAGGAGGGAGATGGAGAGGGAGAGCAGGAGGGAGAGGGAGAGGAAGACGAAGAGGGAGAGGGCGAGGGAGAGGGAGGGGGAGAGGGAGATGGCGAAGGAGAAGGAGAGGGAGAGGGGGAGGAAGAGGCAGAGGAGGGAGTGGGAGAGGGGGACGGGGAGGGGGAGGGAGACGGAGAGGGAGAGGGAGAGGGAGAGGGGCTCTATGGGGATGGAGAACAGCAGTTGGTGCTGCGGAACATTTGTCCCGTGGAGGATTGCGGGAAGGAGTTCCACACGCAGACCCATCTGGAGAGGCATATGGAGGAGCATCAGAGTGAGTGTGAAAGGGTTGGGGGAAGACGGGAAGGAGAGGAAAGCGGCAGAGATTGGTAGGGTCCGAGTGGGAGAGGGTTGGGGAGGCACAATGGACAAAAGAGATCGAGAGGAAGTAGAGATAGTAACGTCGCAATTAGCGAGCAGAAATGAAGGACAGGGCATGGAAGACATATACACGTGATAGAAAAAACCAGCCTCATATGTCTCAGAAATGAAGAAACGAACCCATCAGCAATCCCTAATTCCCCGACAACCTTTTCAACCCTCTTGAAACCTGCAGAATGCCCGCACAATTGTGAATCCCTCTAAGCCGTGGGCCGGCCGGGGGGGGCCGTCTGCAGGTCTGAAGTACGCCGGCGCGCTGTGCGGGTTCTGCGGGCAGAGCTTTGCGGGCGACGCGGCCCTGGGCGCGCACCTCGCGGAGGCGCACCAGCGCGTGGCCTGCGCGGAGTGCGGGGCGGTGCTGGTGCGGCACAAGCTGAAGAAGCACATGGCCACGCACAACCCGCACCGCGAGCTCTTCCCCTGCCTGCTGCCCGGCTGCGGGAAAACCTACTCCACGGTGCGCGCCGCCTCCTCACATTGGGAGGGATGTTAGGCCTGCTGGCTGGTCGGATTTTAGTGGTTTTGAGGAGTTTTTTGAGTTTGTTTTGTTGAAGCAGGAAGCGTTTTTTTAGGGTTGTTGGGTTTTTTAATCCGCAACCGATGAATGAACGCTTCCCTGCTGCTCGTTTTTTTTCCAACATCGACTGGCAAAATGAACCTGTTTCCTTTTTCCCCCCCCCGGTCCCTCGCTCCCGGGCCTCCCTTTCTGCCTTCTCCCCCAGTCCCTCCCTCTGCCCCTCCTTCCTCCAAGCAACCGATCACCGAACCATAACAGACGAAATTTGTCCTCTCCCTTCCTCTTTCCCACTCCGTCTCTACCATGTTTGCCTGAACAGGCCTTCAACAGAGAGCAGCACGTTCGCTCCGCCCACCTGCGAGAGCGTCCTTTTGAGTGCTCCTACGAGGGCTGCAACCAGCGCTTTGCTTTCCGCGCCTCGCAGCTCCGCCACGAGTCCAACGTTCACGTCATTCCGGGAGCCATGATCGCCCCAGTGCCCCGTTCGCCCCCGCGAAGCCTTCTGGACAATCCTCATCATAGAGAGGGGTTGGAAATGGGAGAGGGAGAGGAGAGAGGGGAGGGGGAAGAGGATGAGGAGCTGGAGGAGCAGAGGGGAGCGGGAGGTAGGAAGAGGCGGCAGATAGAGGGAGTGGACGGGCTGCTGTCTGTGCCGGGGATGCTGGAGGGAGAGGAAGATGTGACGTATGGAATGTTGCCGGGGGGAAGAGAAGTGAAGAGAGGGCGAGCTTTGGGGAAGTAGCGAGAAAGAGAAGAAGAGGGAGAAGAGAAAGAAAGCTAGGAAAAGGGAGAGAGGAGGCGCTATTGAATGTGAGATGAGAGGACATGCCGCGCAAGATAGGTGAAGATGTAGGGAGAGAAATAGGAGAGGGAAAACAGTGAGTGGGAGTTGACGAGAGGCGTGCTGTATGGTAGTTTGGAGGCGCGCAGAGCGATCCTTCAGAAATTCAAGTTTTTGAAGGACTTTGTGCCGGGCTTCAGCCCGCAACCGGACATTGCTCCCCAGCATTGTCACATGTGACAGAATAAAGGGAGTCCAGGTCGTAGGGTTCAGAGTTCCGAGTTCCTGGTCTAGGATTTAGGGTTACTTTGGTGTGACATGTATGGAAAAGATTAGAGGTAGTATCCCTGTCATAAGGACATGGCCGAACGCTTGTATTGAAGGTATGGGCTGGTTTGGTGCTTTTTTTTTCTTTTTTTGCAGGGGGGGCGGGGGGTGGAGAGACTTGCCCTAAGAAAGCGGTACATTCCAATTTTTTTTTTTTTCAATGTGTCGAGAGTTATTTTGTGTAGATTAAAGCCATACGTTGCTTTGAGCATGTAGCGATGTCGTTTTTTGATCAGCTTGGACAATTGCGCGAGGTAGACTTGACACAGAATAAAATACAAAAGTATATGCACGGGTTACGCATAGTACCCTGGAAGGAACGTAACTAAATCCATGTTGTGAAATCATAAAAATGTCAAAACTTACCTCTTGAACTTTCATCCACGCCTAAATGCGGATCAAAAAGCTTGAACCTTACTTGCTTTATCCACTCTTCTTGTGTTGGCGTGCGATGTGCATGCACTCACCCACATAACATGGTCTGAACCCAAGACGTGTTAGTACCCACATGGCTAATTGCGTGTTTTACCATTAAAATGCAACTGCGGCTAGCGGATGTACGTACCAAAGTCATACATCTCTATGTATACAGTGTTGTTACATTCCTCCTCACTTAAGCTATGCTCGTCCTAGAGCACTCGGCCCAAGGGTTTGCCCCATCTAGATCCTTGGTGACCAAACCCTTGGTGTGATCAATACCATGCTTAGGGATCACGGTGTTTTTAAAGTGTGGACTGCGAGTACCATTTCTTAGGCTCTGATACCAACATAACAAGCTTGCCCTCAACAAGGCCTGAAACCTAAGACCTACGCACACGGCTAATCGTGTGTTGTACGATTTAAAAGGTACAGTAACCGCGAATGTACGGTACATGTCAAGCCATACATCTCTATATATACACGCACACAGACAGACAGACAGACAGACAGACAGGCAGACAGACAGGCAGACAGCCATCCGGCCGGTCAACGCCCGCCCGCCCGGCGCCAACTGACGGACCGGGCCGTTATTATATTATGCCATAACTGCTAACGGCCTGCATGGAGAATATCCGTACGGAGGAATATTCTTAGTACGATTGAATATTCTCCGTACGGCTGGCCCTGTCCAAACCGCCTGCTTTCTCGGCCCTCAAAAACGAGAGGAAGGTCTCTACGGGGCGCTCGGATCTGAAGCTGGAGTGCCGCGTGGCGTCTGACCCTGAACCCCAGGGCGGGATTTTAGCGGTAGGCCGGAAAGGGTTCCGGGTCCTGACTCGCTGTTCAGAGCTGTCGCCGGATCCACTTTCTGATCCTGAACCCTAACGCCATTCCTTGCCCTAATCTCAATGTCTTCTGAATGGTGGTAGATCAGATATGACGCCTCGGAAGTTATCGCTTTCTCTATATCTCGCTCTTGGATTCTAACCCCTAAAGCCTAAACCTCTCAATTTAAAACCGCAATCCCGGATGCCTATACTAAAAACCTTAAACCCGCATTGTGAATCGGAAGCGTTGAAGCCCAATGCTTTAGTCCTGACCCAAGCTTGAGTATACACCCTGACCCTGAACCCTATCGTGGAGCCCTCCCTTTCCAAAATGGGCGGCCCTTCCTCAGCTCCTCCCCCCCCCTCCACCAAAACCCAAAAAGTCATGAGGACTCCTCCGGGGATCTATGTGCTGCACAAAATCTGTAATTCACATTTTTCCTTTTCCACATATCAATACTCCGTTTTGGCCCTCACCTTTTTGGCCTATGCTTGCTACCATGCGGCCCGAAAGCCTGCCAGCATAGTGAAGAGCGTCCTTCACCCCGACAATATGAATAGCATCCTCGACAATAGTACTGGGAGCAGCAATGCGAGCCATTCTTTCTATGCGGCGTCGAACTCCTCCGCCGTTCCGTTGCACCAAACGGGGCTGTCTGGGGGATGGGCTCCCTTCAACGGAAAGCTCGGAAAGGGTCTTTTGGGAGAAATGGATATCGCATTTCTTTCATGTTACGCTTTTGGAATGTACTTTGCGGGGCATTTAGCAGATCGTATTGATTTGCGTCTTTTTTTGACATTCGGAATGATCGGAAGTGGCGTGGCGGTGGGGCTTTTTGGGATGGCTCAATTCTGGAATATTCACAACTTGGGGTATTTTATTCTGGTACAAATGGTGGGAGGGTTCCTGCAGTCCTCCGGCTGGCCGAGCGTCGTTTCCGTGGTGGCGAGTTGGTACGGAAAAAAACGTAGAGGATTAATTTTAGGAATATGGAATGCGCATACTTCCGTTGGAAATATTGGCGGTTCTTTGCTTTCTTCCTTCGCACTTCGGTGGGGGTGGGGCTGGGCCTTTTTGGTACCGGGCTTCTGTATAGCATCGGCGGGAGTAGCAGTGTACTTATTCCTGGTTCCCAACCCGGAGATTATCGGTTTCAATTTGGAGGAAGAGTTGGGAGAGAGGTCGGAAGCCATAAATGGTTTTCAGGCGGCTCCGATGGTGGAGAATGGTGAGAGGAGAGAAGGGGCGGAGGAGGGAGTCGGGGAGGGAGAGGTAGAGGGAGAGGGAGATGGGTTGATGCTGCTAGGCGCGAGGAAGGAAAAGCAGGAGGAGAATGTCGACGAAAAGGTGGAAGCTATTGGCTTTCTGGAGGCTTGGAGGATTCCGGGAGTGGCGGCGTTTGCACTATGCCTCTTCTTTGCAAAGCTTGTCGCCTACACATTTCTGGACTGGCTTCCGTTCTACATAGGCCATGAAAGTGAGTGGAAGCATGGGCGAGAGGGAGGTAGAAGAGCGGGGAGGAGGGAGGGAAGAGAGGAGGGGGGGAGAGGACTTGATAGGACTGGTGGGCGGAAAGGTAAGGTAAAGGGAGGAGGTGGGGAGAGGAGAATAGAAGGGAGGTGAGGGCGAGAAGAGGGAAGGAGAGATAAAGGAAAATTGTAGCGAATGAGGGAAAGAGCAGTGTAAGTGGGGAGTGGGGGTGTGGGGATACAAACGAGCAGTGGGAGAGAAGAGAGGAAGGACAATTGGGGTTGCAAGGAGAGGGGTTGACAGATAAAGAGGGGGACAGACTTGAAGGTAGGAGAGAGTAGGGCACAGTGATGATGCAGTGGGGTGTGAGTGAGACAGGTGATCCCAATGCAAAGGTGAACCCAATAGTCTTTGGCATTGTCGCCTTGTTGAGATTGAGAGCAGCATTTTCTTCATCACCTCTTTTTCATTTTCTGGATTCCCTCATCGTTACAAAGTCAAGACATTTAAAATCCTCAAATATTATTGATCTCGTCATTTTTTTAGAAATCCTAAACCGCCTTTCCTCCAAACTTTCAGGAATTGGTGGCGTCTACCTGAGCAGCACCACGGCCGGTATATTTTCAACGGTTTATGATGTCGGAGGTGTTTTCGGCGGAATTTTAGCGGGGTATCTGTCAGACGCCTATCAGGCCCAGGCAACGGTTTCCGTGTGCTTTATGGCTCTCGCAATTCCGCTGTTGGGAGTTTATTTCCTTTTCGGTCACGTTTCAATTCTCTTAAATGTGACTCTTCTCAGTCTAGTGGGGCTTCTTGTGAACGGACCTTATGCCCTAATCACATGCGCAGTGTCGGCAGATTTAGGGCAACATTCTTCTCTTAGGGGGAACTCACGAGCTCTCGCTACTGTTACCGCTATCATCGACGGGACGGGATCTGCTGGAGCAGCCTTGGGGCCGTTCCTTACGGGAATTATTTCGGATGTGGGAGGAGACAAGGGCTGGGCGGCAGTGTTCGGGATGTTGATGATGTCGTGCCTGGCATCGGTGTTATGTTTGCTGCGTCTGGTGATGTCGGAGACGGTGCAGAGGTGGAGGGAAGCGAGGAGGGGGGCGGCAGGAGAAGAGGATGTGGAGAGGCACCTAACAGGTGAGAGGGACGCCTGTAAATTTGTGGTGGGGAAAGAGAGAGGAATGGAGGTGGGGAGAGGAGAAGGAGGCAGGGTCGAGAGGCGAAAGTAAGAAAGAGGGAGAAAATGAGAGAGCTGGAGGGAGGGAGAAGAGAGAGGGCGGGACACAAAAGGAGAGGAATGTGCGGTAAAGAGGAAGAGTCAGGAGAGACGGGTCATGGGAATGCAAGGAAACGATAGAGAGGGAAAGTTAGGGAGACAAGAGAGACTGATGAGAAGAGACTGCGGGCTAGGCGATGAGAGAGAGGGCGAGAAAGGAGGGGCGGAAAAGGGGCGAAAAAGGAGGGAAGGTATGGTGTATGGACGAGGGAGTAAGAAAGAGGTGGTAAGGAGAGCAGGGAGGGAGAACAAGCTGGGAATTATGGAAATGAAAGAGAGGGAGGAGGAATAGAACGGGAGCGAACAAGAATGACAGCGGGAGTGAGGTGTCGGGGAGGTGAGAGAAAAAGGAGAGAGAAGAGAACTCCCACGAGTTGCCTGGTGCATGTGGTTCTACCCATGTAGATGCAGCTTTGCAGCTCGTGTTTTGTCTTCCATTGGGGCATATCTGACGTTTCCCCTCCCCGTCTCCCCCATCTCTCTCCCTCCCCTCCCTCCCCGTCTCTCCCCCCCGCCATCTCTCCCTCCCCCCTCTCCCTCTCTCTCTGCGTGCGGAGTAGTTTGATGAGAGAGGGGATGACGAGTCGCCAAATTTAAAGGTGATTTAAAGGTATCAAATGACTCATAGTGAGGATCTCCCTGTTCCTGTGGATGCAGGAAGCTCGTCGACAAGCCAAGTAGACGGAAACAAAGTGTGAACACGGATAAATATGAACGGGCCACCCCTCCGAATCAACCCTTGAGGCCTACATGTCTTGCCTTATTTTGAGCTCACACTGGAACGAGCCTTGTTTTGGCAACACGTTATTAGGGCAAGCGACCACACCAAATGGAAGCCCTGCAGGGAGTCCTTGTACATTTTTTACTTTTAGGATTTTTAGGCTTTCTCTACAAGCATAGGGGTGTACCACCAGCTGCGTGTTTGTAAAAAATGTAGGCTCGCTGTAGGGATTGGGTCTCGCTCTCGCTGTCCCCAGTTTTTGCTCTGCTTCTGCCCTTTGTTTATAAGTGATTCTTTTCTGATCATGACCTCGTTTTCCTTTGTTTCTCTATGGCTACTCCTTTTCGGTTGTCTCACTGTTAAGGCCTTAATTTCTCTAAACATTGTTAACGTAGACAACCAACGTGCTCGAGATTGGATGATGACCGAATTGTTTAGTAACTTCAATTTGACAAGATCAGAAGTGAAGTGTTGACCCACCGCACGATCTCGAAGCACCCGAGACCTACAGAAATACCCTGTTGGTCGTCACGTGAAGAATTTACCTCACAGTTTCGGGAGTTCTATTCCAAAATTCCAACTGAGAACAGATATCAAAGTAGATAGCTAAAGGGACCCCACCAATACCCCTCAAGTGCAGCACAGTCACCTCGAGGGTCCCATCTCCACCAGTACTCGGCCAAGGACAGTCAAAACCCAGAACCTTCCACCTCCTTGTAGTTTCTTTGCTTCTCAAAGTTCTGAACCTAACACTCAACACTCAAATTCTCTACAAGCCCCTGTATGAGTCTCAAAACCTCTTCCCTCTTCCACCTATCCCTCCCTGACAGCTTCCTCCCCCTGCAGAGCAATCGCTTCGCCATGCCTGCCAGCCCTAAGGCCTGCCATGCAGTGCAGTGCGTGGCTGCCGCCCCCGAGCCGACTGGGCGAGCGCAGAGAGCGCGCCACGTGGCGGTCATGGCCGCCGCGGAGGCGTTTGTGGGGAGGGTGTGCGCGGGGAGGGACGCGTCGCATGACACGTGGCATGCAGAGAGGGTGCGACTCACGGCGGTCGCCCTGGGGGAGGAGGAAGGGCTGTCGGCAGACTCCCTCGAGCTGGTGGGCGCTTCTCTCTCTCTCTCTCTCTCTCTCTCTCTCTCTCTCTCTCTCTCTCTCTCTCTCTCTCTCTCCCCCCACCCCTCTTTATCATCGTCCATGACTGCTGTTTCCCTCTTCTTCTTCCTCTCTCTGCAGCTTTCCTCTCTCTCTACTGCTGTCCGGCTTCTCTCGTCTCCGCCTCTTCCCTATTTCTCTTCTCTCGCTAACCCTGCTACTTTTCACTCTCTCCCTCTTCCTTTCCCGCTTTCTCCCCGCTCTCTTCTTGCACTTTCGACCTCTTCCCTCCCTCTGTTCCTCTCGTTTCCATTGGGCTCCGCCTCGACCCCTCTCTTTTCCTCGGCCCTCCCTCTCGCCATCTCCACTTCCGCGGCTCTCCCCCTTCCCTCTCTCTCTCCTTGCGCCCTTCCTCTCTCCCGTTTCCACTTCTGCGGGAGGTGATTTTTTCATGGCAGAAGTCTTTGTGATGTTTTGCAGGTGGAGTTGGCTGCCTTGCTTCACGATATTGGTGAGCACCCGCCTAATTTTCGTACAACGATTTTGGTGGACTATGATCGTGACTACGTTTAGGTTAGTTGAGTCACGATGAAGTAAATGTAGAAAAAATGTAAATTCCTTCGGTCATTTTCAAGTAGCAAGAGGTTGAAATTGGAAACAAGGAATATCAAAGTAATCATCTTGAAGAAGAATACTTTGGAATTAGTTCCTCGATAGAGAATTCCCATTTTTGGAAGAAGTTTTAGTGCGCATTGTATCAAAGGCCTACATTTTTTTGTATTTTTTTTTCTCTTCTTTCCCTAATGCAGGCGACCATAAATATGCGGCAAGGTGGCCACTTTTTCACGGAAAATGAATATCTGCAAGTGGTAAATGTCTTCGAAGAAGGCTGTCAAATGTTTTCTATACTTGAGGCTGCATTTTCTTTTGTTTTTTGGTTTGAACTTCAAGTCAATCCGACGCTCTTGTCACTTCTTTTTCTTTGGATTTATTCCAATTACCTCCACAATGCGATGGGAGCAGAGAGGGCATCGGGCCTGAAGCGGTGAAGAAGTTTCTGGATGCCGAGCAATACGATGAAAAAAAAATTGAAATTATAATGACCATTATTCTTCGCATGGGTATTCGGACAACCCCCTCTTTTTCATCGCCTCCCTCCTCCCTCCTCCCTCCTCCCTCCTCTCTCACTCTTCTCTCTCTTCCTCTTGCGCTCTTGCTCGCCTCCTCTCACTCGCTCGCTCTGTCTTCCTCCGCCATGCATCTCGGCTCACTAGTTTTCTCTCCTCTCCTTCCGATCCCATCATTTCTGCTCTTTCCCTCCTGATTCGCTCGCAGCCTTCTCTACTACTGTTCCAGTTAGTCACTTTCCTCATTTCCCAACTCTCGCTCTTTCCGCTCTCCTTTCATCTCTCCATTCCTTCCTCTCTTTTCTCGGATCCAACTCCTTCACTCCGTCCTTTTTTCTACCTTGATGCTTCTTCTTCGTTCCCTCCTTTTGGTTATCGCTTCCTCCCTTCCTTTACTTGGCTCCCCGCACCTCCTTTCTCTCCACCTCCCACTCACTCACGCGCACATCTGCGATTGCCCTTTTGGACGACGTGGAGGTTCAGGGTTCAAGGAGGAGCTTGGAGGGGAAATGTCCAAAGGCATATTTCCGGAGCTGGCGGTCGTTCAAGATGCAGATCGCCTCGACGCCATTGGGGCCATTGGTGAGCCGAATCGTATCTCAACCCTTTTTTACTGTCCATTTCCTACGTAGTTTTATTTCCGTCAGGAATTTTTTCTTCTGTCATGTGCAATCCTTGCCTTCCCATGCACTCAGCCTCACCTTTCCCACCTCTGCAGTTTTCGATTGCATACGTAATGAACAAGTATTTCTTGCGCATAGAAAGAGTGCGAGAGAGAGAGAGAGCGAAAGTGCGAGGGACATCATGAACTTTACTTTTTTATGATCCTTTTTTTTTTTAAATGCAACTGCGAGATGCAGGGATTGCCAGATGTTTGACTTTTGGGGGTGCCCGGAACCGAGTGCTTCACGATCCACGTCGCGATTTTCGCCAAGATTTGACAAAGGAAGCCTACCATCATGAGACTGACACCTCCACCACAATTCACCACTTTTACGAAAAACTATTGAAACTGAAAGACCTCATGAAAACCAAGGTACACAGGCGAACATATGACCTAAACCTGAATATTTGTAAGGGCAGGCTATGGGGAGCATCAAGCGCTCGTTGTAGGGTTGGAAGGCTTTTGGCGTTGGAGATTCTTCAGGGTCTTGAATCAAAAAGGGCCAAGAAAGGTGTATCTGAATGACTGTTATGTTTGGATGAAACATGACATTTCGGGAAGTTTGGGTCGATTATGACATGTATACGCCATGGCTCCCTCGGGTCGTTAGGGTTTGTGTTTGTGTTTCTCACTGCCTCTTTTGCGGGGCGCAGGCAGGACGGAGGAGAGCAGAAGGCCGGCACAAAGTTATGGAGGAATTTTTGGCTCAATTTTACTCCGAGTGGGAGGGCAAAAGTTAGAGACGAGATTGCTCACACCATCTGAACCGTTTGGCTGTTTCTATGTGCGATCTTCAACAGTTCCCTCTTTTTTTCTCCTGCGCCGCTCTCTTACCTCCGATGCTCGCTTCTTGACTGACCCACTGTCTTCTCATTAAAGTATGGAGGCGCCCTTGGAACTTGTCGAGATGACCTATTCCTTGTCGAAGGGTGAGCTCTTCCGCAATCAGAGTTGCGAAAGAGAGTGATGGAGGTAGACTCGAAGGGAGATCAGAGATCGAGCTTGAGACTGTTACTCGTCAGGGTCCATGTGTAGCATGGAGCCCTGCAGAGGTTGGGAGGTGTGGCAAGGGTTGCGTTGATTATTCTAGAGAAGTGAAACCACAGAAACCCAACCACAGCTCGCCATGTGTGCACTTTATCAAGGAAGACAACGTGGCGAATTGCGATTGGCTGGTGCGCATTCATACAAACGAAAGACTTGAGTTGATCTAACGTAATAAGATATGACATGACACGCGACACTATGACATGACAAGACGGCTTGACTCAACATAAAAGGGCGTGACATGAAAGGACATGGCCTTAGAGGATAGCACAACATGAAAAGGAATGGAGTGACGTAAAAAAAGGTGTTACTCTGATGAGGCAAAAAAAGGGAAGTCAATTGAATTGTTTTAGAAATGTCGGATCGATGCTCCGAATTTTTTGAGGACGGAATCATGATGTCGCTGCCTCCAGGAAGGAAGAGCTCAATCAGAACAGCCTGACCTAGCAACGCCACCCAATGCACGGGACGATCCACCGCCTTCGGTGACGACAACCAAATACACCAAAGTAGACACTTCTAGCAAATACTTCAAAACAGAAAGGGACAAAGATCCCAATCATCTGTTCAGCTTCTACGAGCCTAGCACAGCCACCTCCTCTTATAAGAATCATTATCTACATGGTGGTATAAGAAAAAGAACAATGAAAGCCACCGTGTGGATGACATTTTGACTGCAGCAGACACATCCTAGTTTTGTCCCAAACTATGGTCGTTTCCTGAAATTGGATACCTCCTTGCAGTGAGGGGAGCAGGTTAGATGCGCGCCATCGAACAGCTCATGTAAGCTTCGTTGCTGCCGGAGCTGACGGCACATACTTCAACAAGACGAGATTGCTGACTTCCTCTATAACCTGCATGGTCCACCGAGAAGTTTCGAAGAAGAATATTCAGCTTACACATATAGAACATGTTTAGCAATTAGGGTTAGAGAAACGTGGGGGTCGTTGCAAAGGCCTGCTATTGTTGTAACAGAAGCACGACATCGTCTCAATAAGGGAAAGCACTTGAAACCAGTTCAACACTCAAACCAGAACCCCAACATGTCACCCTAAACTCCGCCGCGACGGGTCTCTCGAAAACAAGAAGTAATTCAAATTCTAGATGCCATAGTTGTTGCAGCAGCTAAGGCTGGAGGTTTGCTCTCCACCTGCAAAGCGTGCTCCAAATCTTGTCGAGTGTGTGCAGCAGAGATGCAGACACGTGCCCTTGACACAAGAAGGGGCGTTGCAGGGAAACCAACAACAACGACGGCTACCTGCAAACGAGCGAGCGAAAAAAAACAGAACAGAACCATGTGTCAAGGTCTGGAGTGAATTTTCACTCTCACATTGCTTGAAAGATATTGATAAACTCTCTTTCTGGCGGCAGCAGCGGGAGAGAGATGTGACGAAGGGCAGCGGAAGGGGAGAGAGGAGGGAGCGAAGGATGGCGGAGGTAGGGGTAGGGGGCGAGGGAGAGGAGATGGGAGGCGGGCACAGGATCAGAGTCAGGGTCGCAAGGGGTGAAGGTGGAAGGTGGCCGAAGGGGGGAGAGTGTGGAAGGCGAACGAGGACGAGAAGTAAAGAGGAGGCAGAAAGGGAGGGAAAACGGGCAATCAAGCATGTGAACAGTAAAGGGTTTCATACATTTCGCTTGAAGCATTCTCGAGAAAAGGCGGCAATCTTGGCTGGATTGTAAAGCATCACAGGCATCACGGGCGAGTCTTCATCTCCAAGAACTTCACAGCCTATTCTCCGTAGCTCAGTGCGAAACCAGTTACAGTTGTCCCTCAGTTGCGCCAACTTCTTTGCACCTGAGTCCATTCAACCCCAAATTTCAACTCTTACATGAGTGAGATAACCCAAGAGCTGACAAGTCGTTCTTCGATAAACACGATATATTTTCTATGAAAAAGAAGGGGGGGGGGAAAAAAAAAAAAAAAAAAAAAACGAAAAAAACCAAAAAAAAAAAAAACGAACGAAAACAAACCATAAACGAACCATTCTGGAGAAGAAAAACCTAGACACACGTGATCAACTTCACTCAAAACTGGTCAACATCTATAGAATTTAAATCGATTGTTTAAAAAAAGTGAAAGTTTGGTTTCAAGACAGGGCTGCGCCAACAGAAGAAAAAAATTAGTTATGCTATTCTAGAACAGTTTTTTTTAATATTCTTCTCTCCATAATGTTCATTAAACTACAAAGGTTTCTCTCTATGCAGGGATAGTATACCTCGATCTGTTCCATCCTCTCCAAGGAGCACCTTGATAGCACTCAAAATCTGTTCTGCAGCTGGCGGAGAAATGGAAGTTGCGTACATATGACTCGGACTCACTTGCTTTAAATACGCAATGAGCTCCTGAGAACCAAACAATACCAATTCTTCTCAGCCCCACAACTAGAGAGACATCCACGTAGAGGAACTCATTCAACCCTAGAATCTAAAAAGCCCAAAGACCGACAAGCTACAACTGGAAGCAAAAAAATACATCACTTTGAGCCATCAACTGACCCTAGAATCTGCTCTAGGAGATGGAAGGTTGATCTGAACTCTACCAACTGCAGAAGCAACCCGCTTCTGGGCCACTCTCTCCTGTTGTTTTTCACAGGCAAAAGCTGTAAAATTATATCAAGCAAGGAGGAGAAGAAAGGTCCATGTGCCTACAAGCTAATCAACGGGGCTCACCTTTGAGCCTGCAACGTAGCCTCCACAAGATCCAAACGACTTAGTAAAAGTTCCCATCATGATATCAATATCTGCAGTATCGACTCCGAGAAGCTCGCAAACTCCCTTCCCACTCGGCCCAATGGCTCCAATACTGTGGGCTTCATCCAAATACAGATAAGCCTGCACAGACATTTGTGCGTTAGAATTAGACGGCATTTACAGTTTTTAAGTTTTGACCTTTCCAGCTACTGGGATCTACGCTAATAATCGCAGCAAAGTGAGAACTTTCAAAGTTCGTCTAATTTCCAAGCATGCCATGATTTGACTTCTTAGTTAAAGCCTTTCGGGTGCTCAGAATACATTTTTCCTGATCATATTGTGCCCTTCCTGCTACATATGCCTAACCGCAAGTACTTCCCAAACATGTCGAACAGCCCAGCCTTTCCCGAGTTACGTGCATGCGGGTACCTTGTATTTCTTCTTAATGGCAACAATCTCCTGCAGCCTGCAGATCTCCCCTTCCATGCTGTAAATCCCTTCCACTATGACAACAATCTTCTTCCACGGCCTATGTGTGCGGGGTTGCCCCTCTGCAATAGCTTCTCGGAGAACCGCCTCCAAATCTTCAGGCTCTGCTCCGAACCAAAAAAGAGGGAGAAAAAACCCCTTCATCTGCAAGCTTGAAAAAATCATTTCTGCAAGGATTTCCTACTTGCTCCGCATTGCTCCACATTTCAGTTAAGGTTGAATATTATACCATTGTGCTGAAACACTTTAATTTTAGCACCAGAGCCACGCGCTCCCGCCACAATGGATGAATGGTTGAGAGAGTCGCTCACAATGAGGCTTCCCTGCATATATAAAAAATTGACGATCGCCTCAGAAATGCTGGAAGCCACAACTAAATTGAAAACGCCTAATCTGTGCGAATCTGGTGTCCGACCAAAACGTCTCAAAAAAATAGGCCGATATACAAAATTTAACAAACACGTCGTCAAAAAACTCTCCATATTGGTGCTTTTGCTTTACCTTGCCAACGAGTGATGGAATCATGGTCGAGTTTGTGGCAAAGCCCATTCCGCAGACTATTGCCGCTGGTTTCCCCACAAATTTAGCAACATACTCCTCAATCTCCACATGCAGCTTCGTTGTTCCTGCTCCCATCTCAGAAAAGAGGTTAATTCACAATAAATAACCTCGTTTAAGAGAGGTCGCTTTTATGAGGTCGCTTGTATCAGGCAATATTAAGACACAAAAAAAATACTTGGAAAGAGTCTCCACGGCTGTAATCTAAACACAGAGGTGACTACTGCGAGTACAAAATGGGAAACGAAGAGTGGAATATGATAGTTTCATTGAGTGTTGGGAGAGAATCACTTAGAATTTTAATGGGGTAACTTGCTTGTGGCTTGAGGAACCTGCCTAGGATCTTCGACGCGGAAAGTATACAGAGATCTTTTTCTTCTTTCTATCACAAGGCCATAGCAAGGAGATTTAAACCGATTTCTCCAAGCAAACTTAGAGATTCTCACAGTACTACTACCGAATGTAGGCCTGACTTTGGTCGAAAATGAGAATCGAAAACGAAAGGGCAGGAGGTTCACTCAGGAAAAGGACGAGAAGAAAGGGATAAAGAGAGTGGGAGACCAGCGAGGGAGGAAAGGAGAGAAAAGAAAAGCAGAGTCACCGACAGAATAAGAGGGATGGAGAAAGTGGGAGTGGAGGAGTAGGGTAGGGGAAAGAGGAAAAAGAAAGAAAGGCGAGAAGAGGCAGAAAGGAAAAGGAGAGCGCCTAGAGAAGAGAGTGACGAAGAGGGAGCACGGAGAGGCAGAGAGGAGAGGAGGGGAGAGACGCAGCCAGCCTACCTCCATCCACCCTGGGCGAGCAGGTGCTTGCTCCGTACTTCTCCAGCGAGCTTATCACCCGCGGAGTGCAGAAGACGTCTGTGGCAGCGAAGCCGAGGTAGTTGTATGACCCGATGTTCAGACAGCGCCGAGACTTGCCAGTCCTCCTGCACACAAATGAAGGCAATAATCAGAAAATAAAAGAAACCAACTCAACGATTTTCTGCATGAGATATTTCTACTTGTTTCGCGTTTCCATTAATTCTTTCACGTTTTTCCGCACATTATAGTTCAAGGATATATAGGAATTTGTGCATATTCCCGGCATTACATATTCAAGGAACAGTTAGACTTTTTAATAAAGCATTTTTTCGACGCATTAAATGAAGTTTATTCGGCAGATATCATTTCTCATCCATGACTGCATTTTTTGCTTCTCAGTTTCTCTCGTCTTTCCCTCCCTTTTACTGTTTCGGAGCATATGCTTCTGTCTCGTATCTCTAACAGAGAAGGACAAATGAAGTAGATTGTGCGGGGTTTGTATCTATCTCAATCAGTGATTATTTCACTATACAAAAGTCTGCCAAAGACTAGTGCACAATGAATAAAAGCTTTGTTTTATGGCTTTTAGTGCATTTGGAAATTAGAATGAGGAGGGAGGCAGTGAGAGAGGTGTTGAAGAAGCCTAGTATAGGGCACACCCACTGTAAACTTACTCCATGTTCACACTATTTGGTTTGAACACACGCTCAACTACGTCGATCCATGAATCCGGAGAGCTGCAAATTGGTCGGTTCCAGCAATCCTGAAAAACGATAAAAAAAAAAGCAACTTTGCTCTTAAGGTGGACCAGAAAAAGGACAAGTTTTCTTCAATATTGTTTCAGAGGGGAGGAGGTTTGTTCAAAATTGTGGGCAACAAAGCCTGACCAAAAGATAATACCTGAATTCTGTGGTACAATCGTCTGGTGTAGAAATCCTCAAAGTCTCTGCAAAGAGGGGCGTATCCCTGCCAAGCGGAGATGGTACAGTGGCTTCATGAGCAAATTCAAGTCGAGAGACAGGGGTGAAACATGGACCGAGGCGAGAACAAGAGAGAGAGAGGACGGACAGAACGGGGGGGAAAGGGAGACAGCCAGCGACAAGGCAGCCCTTGCTAGCAGGGCCAGACTGATTTAAGTAGATGCAGTATATAAGGAAGACAGAAGATGCCTTAAACAGAGCAAGTCCATCATCTCAGATATCTCTTCGAGAACAGAGGTAGGAAAACCATCATACTCACTTCCGGAGGCTTATTGTGCTTGGAAACTCCTCTGAAAAAGTCTCGCAGGTGGCCGAACACAAAAAGTAGGCCATAGCTGACATAGGTGGCGAGAGCCGCGAAGTAGGGAATCACGTACGTCATCTCCTTCGCCCGATCGTCCAGAAACCTCCGTTCTTATCCCACTCTTGAAAGTGGCAAGCAGCGCCTTGCAAGCAAAGAAAAACTCGCTAAAAGTCGGCAGAATCGTTATACAAAAAATTCTCAACTTTCACATTGGCAGATTGAATAGTCGAATGGTCTTTCCTCAGTCCCAGCTGCTGCTCCTGCTGCTGCGGCGGTGGCGGTTCAGGCAGCCATGGCCACGGCGGGATGGTGCAGACAGACGGCTAGCCGTAGGGAGGTTTTGGGCAGTCCATGCCGTACGGTCCCTTTTCGTACGGCACAACTGGTGTACTTGTTCGTACTGCCACGTGTCGCGGCCTCCTGGCACGGCGGCCTTCTCGCCAGGCGGGCGGAGCGTTCAAACCGGGTAGTCGCGTTCAGGGCAGTGACGCAAAACAAGTACCGCACAGAGTGCTCGCGTGGTGTGAAAGCGACGCGTGCCAGGTACGGACTATGCGTTGGGCCCGCCTCCTGCCCGCTCCCTCCCCTCTGGCGCAGCCCCTCCTCTCGGCTCGTCAGACCGCGCCGCCGCCGCCGCCGGGCGCGGTCATTATTGCCGTACGGTACGGCACCCCCTCGCGCCGAAACGGGCAGACGAGGCGCGCTCGGAGCTGTGTCAGAACGGCCAGTTCGACTGGATGCAAGGGACCTGTTCTGTGCGGAGCGAGCCGGTTCACGCGGAGACACGTAACTGCCTGCATGGAGCTCGCGCCGCAGATCTTCTGGCGACACGTCACCGTCTTCGTCGTTGGGCTGGCTGAAAGTGCGAACCTGAAAAGCCAGCCTGCAGCCTTCAGCCTTCAGCCTTCAGCCTTCAGCCTTCAGCCTTCAGCCCTTCAGCATTCAGCCTTCAGCCCTTCAGCCTTCAGCCTTCAGCCTTCAGTCTTCAGCCTTCAGCCTTCAGCCCTTCACCCTTCAGCCTTCAGCATTCAGCCTTCAGCCTTCAGCCTTCAGCCTTCAGCATTCATCCTTCAGCCCTTCAGCTTTCAGTCTTCAGCCTTCAGCCTTCGGCCTGCAGCCGTCAGCCCTTCCGCCTTCCGCCTTCCGCCCTCAGCCTTCTGCCTTCCGCCTTCAGCCTTCAGCCTTTCAGCCTTCAGCCTGCGTGAAGCCGCGCCCCGGGGGGGCAGACCGGCCGGGGCCGGCTGGGGGAGCGTACGTACGGACGGACGGACGAGGGACGGAGGGAGGGAGGCGACTCGAGAGATCGTCCGATCGATGATTACGACGCAAGATTCGCTACGTACGGTGGTCCCTGGAAACATTTGAATGCATGCATGGCGCGGTGCGCCGCTGGGGTGGGTCCCGTAGGTACAGTAGTCACCGTTGGCCCGGCCCGGCCGCGCCTGCGAGCGCCACGTCACCCTTGCAACTGGAAGCCCTCCACGTCAAAATTTTCTCGCTCACTCTGGTCTGGGTCCAGCCACTGGCATCCTGACACGTGGCTGTGCTGTCCATGTCAGCACTTGCTCCTCGCCTTGCCTGTCGGCGGTCGTCCAAGCGCCTCTCATCGAAGGCCGGTCGCTGGGGGTGCTTGCAAGTTCGGAACAGGTGCAGGTGTCTTCAGAGCGAGCAGACTCGCTGTGGAGATACACAGGGATGGATGTTGTGGACGGACTGAATGTGCAAGAATGGCGTAGAAGCGAGCAGCAATGTTCTACAGCTGACAAACATTTGCTTGCTTTAGGAATCCTTGCCTGATTGCTCATTCTATTCCAGTTTGTGCTTAGAAAGGTTCTGTGATTTTATCGAGTAGGTTTATTTTCAGCTTATAATTCCTACCTTGTATGACTAATTGAAAAGAGGTACACCAGCCGATAAAATAGTACAACCTGCAGATTTAATTGTTTGTAAGCTCGTGGCAGTCAGAATGCTTCAAGTTTCGACACAATTTCAGGCGAGAGGGAATACCTCTGTTGAAATCAAGAGCGGCTTGCCGCTCAATCTGGCGCCAGAAATTATTGCATTTCTTCTTCGTGCCAAGGTAGACCCAGAATTTGGACTATGAATGTAAATAAGTGAGAACATCAGCAAGCCCTCTTATTTTGAAACTCGAAAATATTTAATAGACATTGGAAACCTTCAAAACACATAAAAGCTGGATAAAATAGCACTTAAATCTTGTACAGTGAAAACTGAGTCAAAACAACCGAGGATAACAAACGTAGGTACGCTATTGCCATATTCGTCACATGCACTTCCCCTTTAATTTCTCCAGATTTTTTTTGGAGATTCTTGGTCTGATGACACAATAGTAACAGTTAACAATCAGCCTGATCACGTTACGGTGTTTTGATATCCAGATAGACACAGCCGCAAAAACTCCATTGTTGCCTGTGACAAGGTGGACAGCTGTGCACTATTTTCGTCGATACTTGCGGCTGCTCCTTGCAAACAGCAATCAAAGGCATGATGTCTCGTTCAATATTATGTATAGGCTGCTTTGTGCGAATGCAACTTCATCTGCTTCTTGAATTCTACCTTCTGCGACGATCTGGCTTCCTGAAAGCTTGTTCATGCATTAGACGTCAAATTAAAATGCGTCAACCCATTTATCAGCTGTGCATACACTTTGTTTCACGCCTGGATTGATTTCTTAACCATCCTCAGTATACTTGTTTTCACTGGATAAGTTATTCTTGCTTGTTTGGCCCAAAACAAGAGAACTAAATCTCAAAGAAAGGCATGATAAGTGCAGCTATACGAGCTCGTCTCCACCTCAAGGCTTAGCTGATATTGCTAAGTTCTGGCATCCTGCTAAAGATGATTTTCAACTCCTCTCCATCATTTGCTTATGGATAGCCAGCAAGGTGAGGAAAGGCTTCCTCAGGTTCTGCTTCAATGTGCCATCGATTGGTAAACCTGTGCCCTATTTTCCTTAATAGTAGTCTACGAAGGTTTGATCTTCACTTCAGTCCCAAGAAATCAAAATAGCAGCCTTCATTCTGATACTTGCTGCAAGGTTGTGGCTTGGAAACTATTAGATACATGAAACTTCTCCAATTTCTTTGGAACAACTGAAGCCATTGGCAAATGCCACTGTCTCAGACTACATGCTCACTGCGGGAGATATCGTGGCCATGGTGAGCTGATGCCGTTGAGCATCTGAATCCGGTGTATTTTCGGTGGTAAACAATGCATGGCTTTCAATGCAAAATGGTAGACTTTTTTGCTTTTTTTTACAAATAACTCCTTCGCGTTCTTGTGAAATGTGTGCATGGGGACTCTGCTATATTCCTTAAGTCTGCTGAATTTCTAAGATCTTTTCTGCTGGTCTCGTTTGTCGCAGGAAGTAACTTTTCTGAAGGCAAGCGTGACCCGCTCTCACGAATGACCTCAGATCATCAGTTCATCGCTAAACCTACATGAAACGCAGAATTAGAACCATCAGTCCTCTCTTTGCATCGAAAAGTAAGCTGTATTGGTAATCTGAACTCTGCCACGGATTCATCCAGATGATCGACTTCGATATTGATTGTGGAAAGCTCTGCATCTCCATTTTGGGAAACATGCTTCTCCAACTGCGGTCAGACCCTCACCTCGTCCTTCAATGTCTGATCTTAGAGGTTGTTGCTTCTTCTTCCAAACGTTTGGCCTGCCAAACTTTGGGCCTTGCCGAACAGCGTGCCTCACTGCTAAAGAAGATTCGTTATTGAACCAAATAGCCTATTTGCATCAGCGTAAATGAGATTCACTCCGTAGAAGAGCAATGCATGCTGGCGCTCTCGATAGCCACAAAGATTCGAATTGTTTGAGGGTTAATGGAGAAAGGTGTCTTCTATTGTCTGTTCCTGATTGGATGTATCTGTTGTGCAGGAGCACATCCAGATTGGGAAAGAAGGTGACGTTCCAAACATGCAGTGACATTTATACTCTCCTTCATGAAAACCCAAAGTATGTTTGGGGCCGAGCTTCTAAACACTTGACAGCTGCCTCCATTATCGTGAGTGAGCCACTTCCCACTGATGCAGTTCTTGCTGGACCTTTGATCTTGGAGAAATCTTTTGGATATTGATTATGACTAAATTCAATTTTGGTAATGCATTTTGTATGTAAAATGCATTGACATAATGACTGTACCATGAGATGGGGAGAGGGGGAGAGAGAGAGAGAGAGAGAAAATGTGGGGGGTGAGGGGGGAAGATCGAGAAGAATAGATTTGTGCCATTAGGAAGATTCTGACATAAATGACACACCATCATTTGGTACTCTTTTCCTCAGCAAAGCTTTTGTTTGAAGGAAATACAATTGCGCAGGTCGCGGCATATATCTTGAGCGTACCAAAAGATGAATGCACATTTCCTGTTCTTGCTTGGGGTATGTTCTCCACCGTTTCGTTCGTTACAGCTCTGTAGTAGTGTACAAAAACTCAGAATGCTGCTTTAGTGCCGAATGGACAGAAGCGAGTAGAGGAACTAGGGGAGGATATGAGCTTAAAACAGGGATGAGAGAGTGGGAGGAGGATAGAGGAGGACATTTCGGACGAAGAAAAAGTAAAAAAACAGTGGGGAAAACGGAGAGAATAACCATGGAGACAAAAGAGGACATTGGTCGACGAAAAAAGGCTGCCTTCACCCGCTGTTCTCTTATCAGCTCTTCTTTCGTAGGCTTGCACCTCCTGGAGACAGACCTCTCCTCCTCTCCTAACATTTGCCCTTGTTGTGGCTCCAATCCCCAATCGCGGCGATCAGCAAGCATGGTCTCCAGGCATTCTCAGGAGGACATCCGCCTTCTCACGCAGAACATACTCGCGTGGGTGCTGTGAGATCCCGCGGCCTCCAGTGAACAGCCTACTCACTAAGGTTGCTACTTCTGGCGCTCTGAATTTACGAAATGAATTGACTACAATGCTGCTGCCACAGATGCAGACGACAAGCATGAAAATCTGATGCAGTAGATTTTTGCGCAGAATTGGATCCGTGGCACTTCCCGAACATCCCTGCGATGGGGATGCTGCGCAGGATACAACCTCAACCTTGCACGGGGCACTGCGGTCCTCACGGTGTTCAGGGTATAGGGTTTTGGCAGACGAGGTCTGCACCGGGAACCTAAAGCACCGTGACAGCGAAGTCGTGAAGTATGGAGCGAAGAGTAGGGCCAAGTAGCACAGTGGGAGGCATCCATGGGTTGTTCCTTCAGTGGCACATCTGTTCTGTTCTATTGATGGCATGAGCGCAAAGGCACGAGCACAATGAGTTCGCAATAAGTCCAGACAAATCTGGAAATGCAGAGTCGACGTCGGTATATGCGACCAATCCCTTTTTGTCCACTATAGAAAACACAATAAATGCTCTATATTCTCCAAACACAATCGAGTCCAACCGCCTTAAAACGAAAAAAAACCTTTCTTCCAGGTTCTATTCACTCAAAGGGAAGTACACACCGTTAGAAGTGTAAAAACTGAAGCCTCGCGGAGAGAGGAACACACTTGTCCAGAAGGGGAAAGGGAAACTAAGCTTCTCCATTCAACTACAGTCCTTGCTCTAGCTTTCCACTTCGCTATCAGTAACGGAATTGCAAAAGTAGAGGGAGGGAGTGAACGCATCATCTGAACCTGCTCCATGCATCCTCTTAATCCCTGAAACTATAAAAAGAAAAAAAATTGAAACCATAGAGAGACCTGAATTTATGTGCATCTGTTACTTCTCAGACTCATCCCTTGGCCGCTTTTTAGGAGTTAGATTTTCTGACTTCCCGTCTGCAGTCGCCCCGGGGTCCTCCATCTCTGCATCCTCTCTGAGTGAAGTCCCGAGCTCTCTCACGGGGGCCTGTTTTGAATCCTCCAAAGCTGCGCCTGCAAGCTCCTCTGCACAGCCAGGGTGGTAGAGAAAGAGGGAAAAACGAAGAGAATTCGGATGTGAGAAGCGGGAGAGAGAGGAGAGGAGAGGAGAGCGTGAGTAGAGAGAGCATCAGGCTGGGTGAGAGGAAGTGGGAGAGCGAGCCCGGGGAACTAAGGGGCATGAGGAAATGAAAGTAAAAGCCTATTTCAGGGAAACCGCCACACCTGCTACCTCGACTGGTGCGTCTGGTGCAGCTGAAAGTTTGTTCTGCCGCCCGATATCATCTGCAGCAGTGGTAGGAGGAGAGCTGAAAGCTACAGAAGACGGCACTGCAGCTTCAGTCTCAAAAGGAGGGCCTGCAGGAGCAGGAGGAGGGTCTGCAGTGGCCACAACAGCAGGCGAGGGTTCAGAGGCCTCCGAACCCTCTCTTTTAACGCTCGAACTCTGAAGAACACTGTTTGGGTCCATGGCTGCTTCCTTGTCTGCAGATCGTGGCGGGGCCGCCTCAGCTGCAGGTGGAGTCTGCTTGCTAGCCTGCAAGGCCCCGTCGGTCCACCACGAAAAAAAAGAAAAAAACAGTGGGGGGAATGAGAATTTCAATTTCAAATGAGTGACAAAAAAGCGTGATCCCTTGCTGACTCTTGGATCGAAATGGTGATTTATTGTTTTACAGAAGCGCTCACATGAGCTTCGCCATTGCGCAATTCCGTAGGCGTTCCTCCCCCCTCCTTCTTTGGCGCCCTGGCCTTTTGGCTGGCCACACCTTCCTTGGGCGCGTACAGTCTCTGACGGACCTCTTCCACCAGCAGCTGCGGCGGCACCACTCCCTCTATTCCGTAGTCTCCGAACTGTTCTCCAAACCCAGGCAGAAGGAGAGAAAGCGGAGAGAGTGAGAGCATGAGTGAGTCGCAACATTGAAAGGAGTATAGACAAGTGAGCATGGGAGGAGCTGATGATGAGCCCACCCGGCTAAAGCCCTCCATATCCTGCCGAGCTGCTAATCGGAGCCCTCTCCAGCAGTAGACCTGCAAGTGCATCAGGGTCATACGTGTATTTGACGGTGAGTGAGTGAGTGAGTGAGTGAGAGAGAGAGAGAGAGAGAGAGAGAGAGAGAGAGAGAGAGAGAGAGAGAGAGAGAGAGAGAGAGAGAGAGAGAGAGAGAGAGAGAGAGAGAGAGAGAGAGAGAGAGAGAGAGAGAGAGAGAGAGAGAGAGAGAGAGAGAGAGAGAGAGAGAGAGAGAGAGAGAGAGAGAGAGAGAGAGAGAGAGAGAGAGAGAGAGAGAGAGAGAGAGAGAGAGAGAGAGAGAGAGAGAGAGAGAGAGAGAGAGAGAGAGAGAGAGAGAGAGAGAGAGAGAGAGAGAGAGAGAGAGAGAGAGAGAGAGAGAGAGAGAGAGAGAGAGAGAGAGAGAGAGAGAGAGAGAGAGAGAGAGAGAGAGAGAGAGAGAGAGAGAGAGAGAGAGAGAGAGAGAGAGAGAGAGAGAGAGAGAGAGAGAGAGAGAGAGAGAGAGAGAGAGAGAGAGAGAGAGAGAGAGAGAGAGAGAGAGAGAGAGAGAGAGAGAGAGAGAGAGAGAGAGAGAGAGAGAGAGAGAGAGAGAGAGAGAGAGAGAGAGAGAGAGAGAGAGAGAGAGAGAGAGAGAGAGAGAGAGAGAGAGAGAGAGAGAGAGAGAGAGAGAGAGAGAGAGAGAGAGAGAGAGAGAGAGAGAGAGAGAGAGAGAGAGAGAGAGAGAGAGAGAGAGAGAGAGAGAGAGAGAGAGAGAGAGAGAGAGAGAGAGAGAGAGAGAGAGAGAGAGAGAGAGAGAGAGAGAGAGAGAGAGAGAGAGAGAGAGAGAGAGAGAGAGAGAGAGAGAGAGAGAGAGAGAGAGAGAGAGAGAGAGAGAGAGAGAGAGAGAGAGAGAGAGAGAGAGAGAGAGAGAGAGAGAGAGAGAGAGAGAGAGAGAGAGAGAGAGAGAGAGAGAGAGAGAGAGAGAGAGAGAGAGAGAGAGAGAGAGAGAGAGAGAGAGAGAGAGAGAGAGAGAGAGAGAGAGAGAGAGAGAGAGAGAGAGAGAGAGAGAGAGAGAGAGAGAGAGAGAGAGAGAGAGAGAGAGAGAGAGAGAGAGAGAGAGAGAGAGAGAGAGAGAGAGAGAGAGAGAGAGAGAGAGAGAGAGAGAGAGAGAGAGAGAGAGAGAGAGAGAGAGAGAGAGAGAGAGAGAGAGAGAGAGAGAGAGAGAGAGAGAGAGAGAGAGAGAGAGAGAGAGAGAGAGAGAGAGAGAGAGAGAGAGAGAGAGAGAGAGAGAGAGAGAGAGAGAGAGAGAGAGAGAGAGAGAGAGAGAGAGAGAGAGAGAGAGAGAGAGAGAGAGAGAGAGAGAGAGAGAGAGAGAGAGAGAGAGAGAGAGAGAGAGAGAGAGAGAGAGAGAGAGAGAGAGAGAGAGAGAGAGAGAGAGAGAGAGAGAGAGAGAGAGAGAGAGAGAGAGAGAGAGAGAGAGAGAGAGAGAGAGAGAGAGAGAGAGAGAGAGAGAGAGAGAGAGAGAGAGAGAGAGAGAGAGAGAGAGAGAGAGAGAGAGAGAGAGAGAGAGAGAGAGAGAGAGAGAGAGAGAGAGAGAGAGAGAGAGAGAGAGAGAGAGAGAGAGAGAGAGAGAGAGAGAGAGAGAGAGAGAGAGAGAGAGAGAGAGAGAGCGAGAGGGAGAGAGAGAGAGAGAGAGAGAGAGAGAGAGAGAGAGAGAGAGAGAGAGAGAGAGAGAGAGAGAGAGAGAGAGAGAGAGAGAGAGAGAGAGAGAGAGAGAGAGAGAGAGAGAGAGAGAGAGAGAGAGAGAGAGAGAGAGAGAGAGAGAGAGAGAGAGAGAGAGAGAGAGAGAGAGAGAGAGAGAGAGAGAGAGAGAGAGAGAGAGAGAGAGAGAGAGAGAGAGAGAGAGAGAGAGAGAGAGAGAGAGAGAGAGAGAGAGAGAGAGAGAGAGAGAGAGAGAGAGAGAGAGAGAGAGAGAGAGAGAGAGAGAGAGAGAGAGAGAGAGAGAGAGAGAGAGAGAGAGAGAGAGAGAGAGAGAGAGAGAGAGAGAGAGAGAGAGAGAGAGAGAGAGAGAGAGAGAGAGAGAGAGAGAGAGAGAGAGAGAGAGAGAGAGAGAGAGAGAGAGAGAGAGAGAGAGAGAGAGAGAGAGAGAGAGAGAGAGAGAGAGAGAGAGAGAGAGAGAGAGAGAGAGAGAGAGAGAGAGAGAGAGAGAGAGAGAGAGAGAGAGAGAGAGAGAGAGAGAGAGAGAGAGAGAGAGAGAGAGAGAGAGAGAGAGAGAGAGAGAGAGAGAGAGAGAGAGAGAGAGAGAGAGAGAGAATAGCTGCTGGTAATCAGCCTCCTCACTACTCTCTCCCTCTTCTCCCAGAAACCCCTCCAAGAAGCATCCCAGCTTGCCCTCACCGAGTCATTTTTGTGACTGAACTCCGCTTCAATCCCAGCTTCTGGATCCAACTGCATGCCCCAAAACCACATGCATGAATCCAGGCAGGTGCTTTTTTGCATCTGCATACCAGTTCTATTCCTCTCCTAAGAACAAAAGGCCCCCATCGCATTCTCTCCCTCTCCATCCCCTTGCACCCTTCCTCTCCTTCCTCTCCCCATCCCCAACCCCTCCTACCCCCTCTCCTCTACTGTTTTCCCTGCCCTTCTGAATTCCAATTCCTCTCCCTCTCCGTCTGCCTCTCACTGCACGCATATCCCTCCTTGTAACAAGAAACAGCCACACATCTCTCCGCTTATTGTAAACAGTAAAAACGTTGCACAGGCATCCCTCCTAAGCCGCAAGTTTCATCTTCCTTTCCTCTTCTCTTTGCACAAATGGAGGGATAAAGTTGTAGCTCACATCTTCCGCGAGTTGCTTGAAATATTCTCCCACTTGCGGCATCTTCACTCGCTCGGGATCCGTCAATGCCTGGGCAGTTCAGGTGAGAGACATCACGATCAGTTCGAACAAAAATGGAACAAGAATTTTAAGCCAAGAAAATGGGAAAGTATTCACATATGTAGCAAGGAAACCAATAGCTGTCTTACTAGACTTCGTCAGTCTGCAATGGTAAAAGACGCCTACAAAATCACCTGCCATCCCCATGTTCACTTTTCTCTACATTTAAAATTATGGTGGCATTTGTAAAGTACTCCCTTAAAAGGGAAGACACGGGGCAGGGAGGGGGAGTGGGATGGGGAAGGGAGGAGGGAAGGAGAGATAGGAGAGGCTTGGGACTAACCGGAGCTCGATCAGCCAGTTTAAAGAGGCGGTCCAGCTCGCGATTTCCCATTCGATACCGCACTTTCCTGGAAGGAACAGAGCGGGTTTGAGACAAACAAAAGGAAAAACACAACTGTTGTCCCTGCAACAAAGAATGGGACTTTCGAACCGCTTCTGAAAAGATGCGGAAAGAAAAGGGAGAGGGGGATTGGAACGATTATGAGCCACGTTTACCGCTTTGGGGCAGGTTCAGATCCCGGAAGGGGTTTGGTCGGTAGCTTATCAAAAGCAGGGCAACCGTCGCGCTTCCAACCGACCTGCAAAACTCTAAGAGAGGAAGCTCTTAGTTTTTTTTCACACCCTTAGACTTCAATGGTCAGCACTGAGAAAAAAAGTTGTCTCCTAAAGGTCCTAAAAATCCTGAAGCAGCAGCACATAGCGCAATAAAAGAAAAAACAATCCAAAAAGCTTGATTTCAAACATCTAGTTCCTTTACTATTTCTTCAAGCCCAACTAGACGAGCAAGGTAAAGGCGAAAATGCGACCGGAAAACTGAGGGCGCCGTTCCCACCCAGTTGTGTTCTCTGTCGAGAATGTGTGAAATCCGTTGTACGAATTCTCGGCCAGCTGGAGGAATGCCTTCGAGCAGCTGAAGGACTCGCTGCTCCATTGTTCTCACTTCCTCCCTCTGAAGGGGACATACAGTTTTTCCCACAATTAGGAAGTTGGGGAATCTCCAGCGCCCTTTTCTTGCCTTCCCCCTCTGTCTTTGTTAACCTCTCCCTCTCTGTCCCTCTCTCGATCCCTTTTTGGTCTTTCAGTCTCCCTGCTTTTGGTATCTCAAAACAAAGCAGAGATGGAGTGGGAGGATGGAGAGGGAGGAGGGACCAGTTGAAGAAATGGGAGAGGAAGCACAAGTGCGGAGGAAGGAGGGGAGAGAGGGCGAGAGAGAGGGGGCGAGGGAGCGGGGGCAGAACAAAAAGTCCTTACCAGCGCCTCCTTCTTTTCGTCCTTTTCCACTTTGCCCGGTGCCTACAGAACACCCCGTTTCCTAACTGAACCTTCAGAAGTCAGCAATTTCTTAGGATGAAATCTACAAATGCGCATACAGGGCTTGGTTTCAGAAATGAAAGAACATGCAATTGAAAATGCAAATCAATTTGAGCTTCGACGAAATCTCATTAGTGTTTCTTCAAGAGAGCGATTGGCTTACCTTTAGATACCCGAATAAGATGAGACATTGCACCAAAATGTGTCTGCGGAATCCTCTGTCTTTCAACTGCATGCAAATAAAAATCCATTTCAAGAGGGACAGAAGGGGTAAGGAAGACGAGAGAGGGGTTCTAACCAGACGTGTTAAAGACGCCATCTATAGTCTCTAATCTGTCCTGCACATGCAATACGAATGGAAATTGTAATTCGATTGCTACGTTTAACTTTTACAACAGAATATTTAAGTGTTGTTGTTGTGTTTGTTGTCCCTCACTTCCCCTCACCTCTTTTCTCCCTATCTCCCTTCCCACCTTCCTCCACCTCTTTCTGACCCCCTCTCCTGCCTTCTTCGCCGCCCCATTTCTCCCCCAACTAATCACCCCCCCACCCCCCCCTCCCCCAACAAATATTCCTGCACCCCATTTTCTTCCCCTTTCTCTCGCCCAGCCCTGTACCTTGTTTTCCTCTAGCCCTCCCTCTCTCCCCTTCTCTCTGACCAGCCTCACTTCTCTCTCTCTCTTCTTCTTCTCACTTCTCTCTTTTGCCCGTCTCACAATCACCGCTTGTTTACACTCGTCCTCTCTCTGCCTCCCATCCCTACTCTACCCCTGGGTCTCCCTCTCCTCCTTCCCCCCCCCCCCCGATCGCTCCCTCACAAGCCTCACCTACCTGGAGGCTCAGCAGGTTGGGGCTGGTGAGGTACTTAGTGTTATATGTGGCATCTCCTCCGTCACTGGCAGCAGCATCTTCCTCTGCCAGTGGCTGCGCTTCAAACGTTTCAAAAACAGTCTGTTCCCAAGTCCAAATAAGAGATAATTGCAAGTAATTTAAACGCAAAACGTAAAGTTTTCCATTCAGAGACGATGCAATCTTTAGAGCACAACGTTGAACTCTGCTGCTTAGCCGTCAGCTCCTGTCCCTTCAACCTTAAACTCTCTTAGCTTTTGTTATTCAGAAGAAATTCTGCACGTAAAACTGATTATGTGATCTGATACTAAAGCAATCTCTTCCTGACTGTCACATTTGAAGGACGAAAGGTGAGGAGGGTTCTGTGGCACCCACCGTGAGATCAGCTGTAAAATTCTGCCATCGTGACGGTAGAAGTACAGAAGGGGGGTTGGAGAAATACTCCTGCGTGAATGCAAAAACGAACAAGGGCTCTTTGGATAAACAGCGACGGTAACAGGTTAACAGTAAAGTAAAGGAAGGGGGAGGAGGAGGGGGAGGAGAAAGGGAATAGCGAGTAAAGACATGCTGCAGATGGCAGGCATACACCGAACGACTGAAAAAAAAGAGTGGCAAGAAAGGTAAGCTTCACAAGCCTGCAGGCTCCAAAACGTTTTGTAAAACTTGAAATCACTCGGCCCATTTGGAAACCCTGCACTCGAAAACTCTCACTTCTGTTACCGTCTGCACCATAAATCTCCTTGTGGCGATTGAATAGAAGAGAGCGGGAAGGGGAAGTGAGAGGGGGGCAGAAGGATATTGTGAAGGAGTGGAGAAAGCGATGATAGGCAGAGGGAGTGTGGAAGAGGTACGGGGAGGGGGAAGGAGAGTGTGAGAGGAGGACAACGGACAGAGGAGGACATGGAGATGGCGAAGGGAACAGGGAGAGGTTTCTGTTGCTTACCTTGGGGAGGCATTTCTTTCACGTACTCCGTCTTATTGGATGTGTTGAAGTTTCCTTTTATGTTTGCAGCTGCAGTGGACGCAAAAAAAAGGTAGCCAGACAAGGGCAAGAAAAAAAATCAAATAAGAAGAAGAAAACTATGAAATATCATGTCAGCAAATGAAGGCATACGTGGACTCTAGAACCAAACTTAAAATTCTCTTGTATTTCCCAAAAACACGACTTCTTTGATATCGAAGTCCATAGACACACTCGAGCTGATGGCGAATGTATCTGCGTTATGTAGGGTTTTCGGGATGTTCGGAGTTCCCTAGACTCTTGACAATCTGGAGTTCCTTATGGCTTTGATGATTTTTGCGACCACTCTGAGCTTTAGAAGTCTCGGATGCTCATCAGCACCTCCCTAGCCACTTACCAGAACGTTCTGATATGGGGAAAAAATGCGCTAAAAACATGAGAATACGCCCGCAAAAAACAACGTCGTTGGCCTGCAAAAACATACTCTTCCAATGCATGAGAAAGTACTGACTCGACTCATTTCAACATGCACGCATGCATGCGAGGATGCATGATTGAGTGTTTGCATATCTAGTGGCTCTGTGCAGTATCGCAAGTTCCGCTGAACGGGACCTTCATGCAAGTGTATGAATTGCATGTGTCACCAGCACATGATCAATCTCTCGGCTGACAAGGTGCGCACTTTCGGCTTTGGCGTTTGACAGGGTCTTTAAGGGTTATGAGATCGTACGAATGCGGCCGCGGCCCTGAATGATTACAGTTTGTAAACGATAACGGAGCTAACAGTATTCTATGTCGACTCTGCATAAAAACGCAAGTGAATCTGAGGCATGCAAAACCCCTCCTCTGCTTGAAACTCTTTATGATTTCTGAAATAAAAATGATTTCAACGAATTGTAGGGATGTCACCTTTGAGAGGCGTCGGAGCAGCTGATTGCAGGCTCGGAGCAGCACCAGCTTTCCCCTTCCCAAAAGCTCTGCCTGCAACGTAGAAATAACCCGAGATCAGACACCACTACTACCAGACCCAAGAAATGGGATGGAGGGGGAAAGAGAGCCACTCTCCCGCTCCTTCCCTATCCTCCGCTCCTCCTTTGCTGCCGCTGTCTTTCGTCCCTGCTCTGCTTTTGTCACTTGTTACTCTCCCTTGTGCCTCTCTCACTCTTCCATCTACCCCGCCCCCTCTTTCCTCTTCTTTTTCTCTTCCTAAGATCTGAAAATACTTAAAAAAAGTCAGTCCGACCCCTCCCCGCAGTCCTGCGACAAGGCCCTACCTTCCCGAGAACCTCCTGCTTGCTCTCAATGTATCCAAAAACCTGCACATACGGCAATGCAACCTTAGCATTTGACATTAGGGATGTCTCCGTTTAGTCATTTCATCGATATTGTGAAAGAAAAATGCTTAATCCATTGCAAGAGTAGGGCATGCATGCATACACACACCTGCTTACAATCCTGCACGGTTGATATTTCAGTAAGATCCTCCAACAGTGTGAAAACCATACCGGCTTCAGTATGCCCATGTTCACAAAGATGCAGAGAAATATCTGTGTTCACAACGACATAAGAGTAAACAACACTTATTAGCAATTGACTACATAGTTCAGGAATCATCGTCGTCACCTGTCAGTCACTTAATCAGTTGCATATTCGGTTTACAATTGTTACCTTTCCATTACCATTTCCTGTACATAACTAAATAAGCCTCCGACCCCAAAGCCACTCACCAAGCAGGCGAGTCATGGGCCCTCGACCGTCTCCAGAGTCTTCATGGTCAGCTCCGTGCAGCATAACACGTTCCTTGGCAGCCACTGCTTGGTCCTGGCGTGCCCCAAAACATATAAGGAAACAAAACACAACACAACATATCTATCAAGTTGTTTCTAAATCCATCACACTATGAATTTTAACGTGATTCAGTTCAAACTCACCACAAACTCAACAAGCAGCGCTCTCAGGCCTGTCTCGAGAAGGTGATTCTCCTCATTGTTCAGCACCTGTCCTTTCTGCTCATGCTCCCAACACAGCAACCCCGATCCGTGAGGTATTGGAAATGCTTTTAAGGTTTTGAGGCTTTTAGGATGGGAAGGTTGATCCGAAAAGAGAAGCCAATGTTCAAAGTCCAAAATTGAAGTGAGCACCTGGGGACGGATCCCTTCCATCATGGCGGGAAGAGCAACATCTGAAGCAGGAAGAGGGCGCCATATGGCTCGCCGGAAAACATCCTGCTCCATACAGAATCCTTGCATGCACTCTGTAAGGCGTTTCTTGAATGCAATTGATTTGATTTGATTTTTTTTTTTTTTTAGTTACAATACTTTCTGCAAACGACATACATGCTCGAGAACTGTGCTGACACTTGTCCCAGAAGCAGCGTATTCAGAGAGCTGGTCGGTGATTTTTGAAGAATGCAGAGTTCAAGGTAACATGACTTTTGAGTTTTTTTTTCCTCTTCCGCTTTTCTTTCTGCGATTGAAAAAAGCTTAGAGTCTGCTCTGGCTTGCTTTTTGCTTACAACATTTTAATTTCGTCCATGCTTTTTCGTGATTGCATTGCAGCTACGAGGGGAGATAGGATGCGATCTCCGGTCAAAATGTGTAATTAAAGAAATTTTAGTCATCACTGAAAAATTGAACAAAACCCCCTCTAAAGCAAGAGGCAACCAGTTGTTGAAAATATCGATTCAACTGCACACCCTCCTTTACATGATTTTTCATTCAATCACTTTTATTTTTTGTTTGGCGTTGAGTTCCTACATAAAGCCAATAAACCCAACTAACTAACTAACTAACTAACTAACTAACTAACTAACTAACTAACTAACTTGTCAATATGGAATGCATAGAAAGCAAAAATTGAAAGGTTTTGTGGTTGTCAGGGTTGACCGGGTTTTTAGATTTTCAGGAAATCTGATTATCAAAAAAGAGAATTATATGCATTTCAAACATGCTTACTTTGAAATCAGGATTCAAACGCCTATACAGCTTGTAAAAGAAGGGTTTCGGCATAAAATACATGGTTTTACATCACCACAGGGAAAAAAAAATATATATATATATATATATCTTACCAATACGCGCAATCTGTCATTCTCCACACTGCGCAGCACAAGAGATGAGGGCGCAGAGTCGTCGATTTCCATGCTACACTTGCTAGAAAAAAAAATTATAATCCAGTTTTTTATAAATTTTTCATGCGAGCAGGCGCCCCTTGTAATGGAGGCGATTTTTAGGGCAATTTGCACTTGCAGGGAGAGCGCGTGAGAGAGGGAGGCGTGCAGCCACTAAGGGAAAGTTGACCCGAGTTGATCCGGGCCAGAAAGGTCAGATCAACTCGTATACTAGGATGTGAAGATTGAAATTTCGGGTGAAACTGTTGAACCAAGTTGACCCGAGAGTGTAGACTGAAGCTGGAATGAACAGGATCAAGATCCGATCTAAATGTAGTGTGGAATCGCAGTTTATAAGTTTATCCAAGGAGCAATTCAATTCTTCAACATTGACCCTCGCAATGTAATGTTCATGCGTAGATCCGGATCCACTTCGCCAAATTCAAAAATTTGACCGTTTGGAGAGTAGGCCGTTGCTCCCTTCGCCTCTCTCTCCCTCTCTTTCCCTCCCTCTCTCTCTCTCTCTCTCTCTCGCCCGCTGGTCCCTTCGTATCTTACCTCTCTCCCTCATTTCCTTACCTAAGACTCCTCCTAATTGAAAATCATGAATAATATGCTCTGATTTAAAAAGAACCTCTTCCTACAAACACTGTAGAAAGCCTTGCGGAATGCGAAAATTTGAGATTCAATAAAGGGACGAGAGGGTGGGTGCGGCATTAGGGCTAAAATTAGGGCGATATTTAGGGTTAGGGTTAGGATTCGGGTTAGGGTTAGCAATACAAACTAGGCTTAGGTTCCATCAGGCATGCCTTCTGCTCCAGACCAGCGGCTTCTGCATGCTCTTGAGAATCCATCCCTTGAAATATTCCTCGGCTATGTCTCCCAACATTTGAACAAAAGGAACGCTTTCAAACTCGACGACCTTCTTTGCAAGATATCTGAAAGGCAGCTTCCGCAACTCTGTGATTCGGTCGCAGAAAAAACTCAACAAAATGTTGAAATTCTCTGCAGACATCACCGACAGGATGATATGGAGACGCTGTACCCTGAAAACCCTAGTATTGCAAGGAACAAAGGATGTAGTTCTTCACAGGATAGCCAATCAAACGAAGGAAATGAAGGGGCGAGGAGCTTGAGTTCAGGCGAAGTTGGGAACGGAACTGAGGCTTTTGTCAGCAATGGCTGCACGGACAGCGTCCAGGAAGCTCCTTCGCAAGAAAGAGATGAGGAGTCACAGCAGTCGGCGGATCCACCGATAAGTGGACCAAACCTACAGCGGGTTCACACTTCAAAGGAGCAGGGAAAAGACACTGCATCACCTTCAATTAGAAAGGAAGCCGAATATTTGAAAGGTTTACTTATTATAATAAATTTTTTATTATCAAAATTCAAGGAATCTGGTCCTTCAAGTAGCCTTCTCTCGGCTGTACAGTCCCTTCATAGCAGTCTTCTTCAGCTTGATGCAGAGCCTTCCCTTCAAGAAATGATTTCCCGCATCTGTGAAACATGGTGGGCAGAGAAACTTCCTGCAAGAGAAACCCTTGTGACTCAGACTGTCCCTTATCTTCTGATGAAGGCCCTCCATGGGAGAGCTGCAGATGTGAAGCGAGTCTTTGCACTTCGGTCAGCGATAGATCACTTTGATTTCGAGGATGAAAGCATTGGAGACCTCAAAAATCTCCTCTTGCGATGTGCGTGTGCTCCGTCCTTTCTCCGATGTTCCTATGGAAACCGATTTTTAGCACATGTAATGGTTTTAGATATGCAACTTGTGCGGGAGATGACAGTTCTAATAAAAAATCAGATTCCCTCAGGGAGGAAGTCTATTCTGGATATTTACGGCAAAGTACTCTTTCGTGGTTGGAGATCTGCAAAGGGCCGTTGCTTAGCTGAGATCGAGTACGGCTGCATACAAGTGTTTTGTGAAGCGGCAGTTTACGCATCGTCTCCGGCTTTAGCAGCATCTCTGAGACAAGTTCTGAAAGCGTTCTCTGAGCAGAAGAAAGTACGAGAAGTCGACGAAATGCTTCTACGTGTGAATGAACCGTTTCTCTTTAGGTCCCTGCAGGTAAACCTTTCTTTCTTTCTCTCTCTATATCTCTGCCTCTACCTCTCTCTCTTTTTTTTCACACTGTCAAATGCACTCACTAGTATTTGTTTTTTCTGCAGGTGGCAAATCCGCACGTCCGCCAAAACGCCCTTCTCCTACTTTCCTTACTATTTCCCTTACATAACCCCGATGCTTCTCTTGAGCAAAACGAAAATCTCCAGGAGAAACAGTATACTCTCTTCTCCAAGCTACTCATGGACCCGTCAGTCAATGTTCGCATTCTGGCCATCAAAGAAGTTTGTAATACCATGGAGCTGTGGTGGACATTGCTCCCTCCTAACACAACAGCAGGCTTTCTCTCCACTTTAGTCCATGAGTTGGCTCAAGATGTAGCAAATAGTAATATTCGTCTGGCTGTGCTCGAAGGCATAAGCTTACTTTTGGAGAATCCGCTCACTCATTCAGTGCTGAGACCCTTCCTTCCATCCTTAGCTTTGTGTCTCGGAGATGTGGCTTTAAAAGTTCGCGTGGCAGCCGCTCGACTGCTATCGATTGTGAGAGAGATTCGAACTATAAAATTTGACGAGGTGAGCTCAATACAGAAGCCGAACAAGTGGGTCACAGGCATCGGCTTCCATTAACGAATTTGTTAAGCGATTCACCTAAGTGTTGAAAGGAAGATTTCAAAAAGCTAAACAAGGGAGAAGAAGCGAGAGAAAAAGAGTGAGAGCACTTTACGTAAGTATAACTCATGTGACTTTGCTGACATGGGTCAAACCTGCTATACTACATACCCACAGGCACCTGTGAAAACACAATTAGCTGCCATCTGAATCAGAGTTTCTGAAATATGCAGGTCATATATATTAACTCCCTCCTCCAGTGTTTGGCTACGGATGAACCGGCGGTAGCTCGACTTATCACAAATATACTTACGCCGACATATTTTCCATATTCTTTTCTGTCTTTTTCTGATTCGACGGAGCGTTTTCTAGTCCTTCTCAATCGTTCACCTTCTGCTGGAGCTAAATTTTCACGATTTTTGCTTCAGGAAGGGGTCCCCCTGGAAACCGTTCTCGAGCTTATCACCTTTCTCTGTCAAAGCCTTCTCTCGTCTAATGGAAGACAGCCTGCAAGTGTGCCAGGAAAAGGGAAAAAGAAGATGAAAAAATCTGTGAATGGGGGTGAATCAGGATTCACATACGACCTCGGAGAATCCAGAAATTTGAAAAAAGTAGCTCGGAAAGCAGGCACTTCAGAGGGCGAATTTTCTGCAGGTGGTCAAGGTTCCGAAAAGGACAAGATAACTCAGCTGGACCCAAGAGAATGGCAAAATGCACTTCTTGATGCTCTACTTGGACTTTGTGAAGACGTATCGAAGAGGAAGGGACCTGAAACATTGGAAACCGTGATAGATGGAGAAACAGCGAAGTTACTATTGACCCGAGCCAAGAGTCCGAAAAGCCGAACATTAGTATTAAAGATTGCAGCCTGTTTACCCCCCGCAAAAATTCCTGCTTTAGTGGCCTTTTGTGGACAGGAGATTATGGGGTATAGAGGAAATGTTGCTCTGACCGGTGAAGAAGGAGAGGAAGTAAAAGCGATTCTTTCATTTGTGGTAGCCTGGGGGGGCCTCGGCGATTTTTTAGCAGCTTTAAGTTCAGCTTTAAAATCAAAAAACGCAGAAAGCAGCCCAGACTCAACCTCGAATTCCTGTGAGCATTCACCTCCCATCACTGAAATAGAGTCAGGGAATGATCGAGGAAAGAAGCGGAAAAAAGGAGCAAGGGATGGAAATGTGCAAGTGGGAGGAACAGAAGGGGATCAGGAGAACAGCTCATCAAGGAAGGAGGGTAGCAGGAGGAAGAAGCAACAGAGGAGTAATGGAGGGTTGGCAAGGGGTGATACAGATGATGTAGTCGATGTTATATCAGCCGAAGGTGCATCCCGTTATGTAGAAATGCTTTTGATGGAGACGAGCACCAGAACGGCGATGCTGGAGAAAAATGCAGAATGTGAGAAGCTGCTTAAGCTGCTTAGGACAGCAGTGATGAATGTGTTTGTTAGGATGCAGGGGGACGTTTCAAAAATCCTACACAGGCCGCAGGCTGAAGGGAAATCCGAAAGAGGAGTTGATGTCAAGGAAGTGGGAGGTGGCGGATTAATGCTTCCTGCCTCTCCTGTTTTGGCTTACGTTAAGCTGGCAATGCATTTAGCCATCCAGCAGCGGGAAAACGCGGAGACTGAAAGAGAAGGAAATGGGGAGAATGGTAGGGGAAATTCGAACGAATTTGGGGTTGAATGGAAGCCCGTGGAAGTGGTAAGGACGCATTTCTATGCCACGTCATCTGGGTCCTCCAATCTAACGAGCTTACTGAAGCGAGAAGAAGGGAGGATAGAGGGAGGAGGGGACAGGCGAGAGGGAAGTGGAGAAGGAAGGAAAAGATGTGAGAGCGGGAAAAGAGGGGGGGAGGCAGGTTCAAACCTCCGTTTGCAAATATAGCATTTGCTGCAACATCATAAGCAACGTCTGATTACCTTTAAAAGACCTAAAATCGTGCGATCTTTTCGGTGTTGTTTACAGGACGAATTTGAGGAATCTTTGGAGGAGGTCGTGTATTGGGCCCAAACTGCCCTTCGAACGATTCTTCTCAATCCGATCGTCCCCCAGAATGTTGAGAGCCCGCAGTCATCAGATTCACCTCGACGAGAGCCCCCATGCAGAAGGCCGACCAGAAATTCATCCCGGAGTCGAGGGACTGATCAATTTCAGAGTCCGACGCCAGAAACTGATAATAGCGAATCAAGAGGTAAAACAACATAATGTTCTATGGTGGACCTGCTAGAAGCAAAAGAAACATTTCAGGTTTTCAGGCTTTTGAGTTGTTTTAATTTTCTGGGTTTCTTTTAGTCAGTTACGTCAGGTAACTGTGTTTCTGCAGTGCTTGGGACTCAGGGTCATTAAAGGTCCTTAGAGCTGGCTTACATTGTGTTGCCATTTTTCAACTACCTCCTTTGTGCTTACAGGAAACGGAAAGTTGTTAGAGGAGAGAGTTCGTTTGCGTCGTCAGTGGGAGACTGCGGTGATTTTTGCGGGAACCTTGTCTGTAGTAACAGACGCTGTCACTATGGGGTTAAAAAAGAAGAAGGCAAGCATTCTTGAATTTGCTCAACAATTGATTAAATGGTTCGGCAGTCTACCCATCACTGTTTTTGCGGAGACGAAGGGGATTTCAAGCACGAAGAGTGCGAAACGACGGAGTAGTAAAAGATTGGCACTTCGGAAGTCGGGTCAAGTCAGTGAGAGCAGTCATCATCCGTGGCCAGCTCTGCTTTCTTCTTCCCTATCACATGCAGCCAAGCTGGTACAGATTTCGACCGAACTGGAGCAGCGTAGTTCAACAGTCGGGATTGCGACAGAAATCATGAACTTTTTGGCGAATGTGGACTCGAAAAAATGGGATGGTAGTGCGAGGATACTGGCAGTTCTGCGGTTATGGCTACCTTCCTTTCTGCCAGCAGCTCTGGAAAGCAACTCGGCAGCAGGCAAGACAAATCCTGAAAATTCCATAGCGGAATTTGGATCATATGTGCGAACTCCGGCAAGCGCAGGTCGTGAAGGTGCAGAAGTCTCAGCTTGTTTAACCGGAGGAATAAGCAAATGGGTGCAGCTCCTTTCTGCCGAAACTATAGCTGCATGCTGTGACGAGGATGGGGAAAGATTGGGCGAAGGAGTTGCAAGTCAGGAGTCCCCACTTTCATCACAAGTGGACCCACTTGCACATTCAGAGGATGAAGGGAGTGGGGAGCAGGATGGTCTTAGATGCCACAGCAAAGAGGAGAACTTAAACAAGAATGACGTAGTCGCGGGGTTCGGAACAAGCGAGGGGGGAAGGCAGTCTATGCCGGAGAAGTTGAGAGTGAGGACGCAACATGGAGAGAAAAACAGGCACTCGCATGGCAGAGTGCAGGACACCCCACTTCTGAAGTGTGTTATTGGGAGTGTGATGAACGGGCCTAAGGAGCTTCAAAGATCTTTTGCATCCTATCTGATCGGTTGTGCATGCGAGGCCGACGAGTCGGGAGATAAAGACACGGCCTTGGGTGCAACCGTCTTGGTTGACAGAGTGTTGGGAGTGACAGAGAGTGAAGGAGGTGGGGAAGGGGTGTGCATGGAGTACGAAAGGCTCGTCACACCCAAACAAGCAACCCAAATAAGCGCATTGAGGAAACGTTCGAGCGGGCTTTGGAAGGCGAGGCATTCGATGGCTGCCCTTTGAATTTGGTGGTTGATATGCATACATGTAGGGACGGCTACTCTGCCATACAGGACGGCTACTCTGCCATACAGTACAGAATAACTTCAGTGGTTGATAGTCCGATAGGTGTGTACAAATACTAGGAACCGACTTCTTTAGCTGTACAGGGAAAAGCTGATGCTGAGAATATGCATGTGTTCACACACTGCTCGAAGTTGAGTTATTTGAATAAGAAAGGGGTTCGATAAGGAGGCACTAAGGGGGGTTGCAAGGTCTGACTTGGCTAATCCGAGTACATCTTGACATCAATAACGTGTAAGAGGAAGATTATTACTGTTGGTAATAACTGGATACCTTGAATTAAATTGCTCTGTACAAAAGAAAATGATACATATCACCTACACCTGTGTGGGTTTGTAACGGTTATTAAGAAACAGGAAAATGTAAGCTCAATATGTCAAACATAAAAACACGTCAAAAAGGAAAAAAATGGTTAAACTGCAAACATTCTGCAATGAAGGAAAGTCTTCCAATCACTTCAGCTTCCTCCGGCTTCACATCCTCACCTTCCTTCATCCTCTCTCCAACATATTAAATCATTATTGACAACTCTCTATTCTTAACCCTAAATCCTCATTCTCTCGCCAAGAGATTAACCCTAGAATTAACGCACCCCAGCGTTTGGCCCTCCTCTCCGAACCACCAAACTAACCCAAAATCCAAAACCGAAACTAATCCCCGGTTTTTTGAACCACAAAATCGATCTATGCAGGAATCATCCCTGAAGCGCGCGCGAAGTTAAAAATGCCTCCAGCATCAATCACAGGCCCTGCCTCTCCGATGGGCTTCAGAGCATACTGCTTCCCTGACGAGTGATGAATGAGCAGATCATGCTCCATGTCAACTGTCACCACATCTCCAGTCTTAATCACCTCACACAGACGGAGGCCCTCCGTCGCCTGCACCGGATACAGCTCACCGGTTGCAACGCAATTACGGAAAAAAATCCGAGCATAGGACTCCGCTACCACTGCCTTACAGCCAGCAGCTCCGAGAGCTACTGGAGCATGTTCCCTCGAAGAACCGCATCCAAAATTATCCCCCCCTATTATGATAGGAAAAGCAGTCTTCATCTCTCCAGAGGGAATATAGCGAGGGCTATACTGGGGTGGAAGGCCAGCCATGGCGTAGCTTCCGAGCTTCTCATACTCTTCAGGGACAGAGGGAACTAGGGTTAAGTATTCTGCGGGAATGATCTGATCCGTGTCTATGTTGTCGCCTAGAACAAAGCAGGGGCCCTCTACTATGCGGCCAGATGGGGAGGGAGAGGGAGAGGGGGAGGGAGAGGAAGCGGACTGGGCGCGTGGGGAGAGGCGACGGAGCGGGCAGGCGGGGGTAAGAGGTTGAGAAGAGTGGAGGTGGAAAGTGGAGGAGGAGAAGGAGGAGGATGAGAGGAGCTTTGCGGAGGTGGGAGTGAGGGGGGCCTCGCGGGCGGCGGATGCGACTGAGAGGTATGACACGGCAGTTGAGTGCTGGCGGGCGAGCATGGCCGGGGCCGCCATGGATGTGTGTGCGAGCGAGAGAGACAGAGGTGAAGAGAGAGATAGGGACGCAAAGCGCGTCCGTGCTGCGTGCGCCCTTTCTTCCCAGCTCCAGGGCGGAGGTCGCGGGGGGGGGGGGGGGG
>CM074804.1:3995770-4019876 GCA_037447605.1 Zygnema circumcarinatum
CGGGGGCGGGGGCGGGGGCGGGGACGGCTTCCAATGGAGAGACGCCTTCTTGGAGCTCGCGCGGCGCTTTCCCGACTCTCCGCACTTGCAGCGGGCGCTCGCGGAGCAGCGGCGGCAGCAACAGGCACGTGCGAAGGAAGGGGCAGGAAAGGAGGGAGGGAGGATCCGAGGTTGAGAGTTTTAAGGGCAGAGTGATGCAGGGATGCAGGGGGACGTTAAGTGTATCGCAATTAGAGGGTTCAGGGTTTGAAGTTTATTGGTCGACTCTCTCGTTCGAAGTTTGTTTAGTTTGCTGATGCATAATCGTGAAGGTTACAGGGACGAATGGGAGCTCTTACTAAGTATTTTTTTATCATTGTTTTTTAATACTTTGAAATTTTTAGACCGTACGCTAAGTTTTTTATGACGAACCTCAGCGTTCTTATGGACAACCTTTTTGCCTTGATAAATTCATCTCGGAGCTCCTGTTAGACTCGACCATCAAAACTTGGAATTTCAAAAAGTATAATTGCGTTGGGGGAACTCATTCAAAAAAATAATTTTTTGCTGGACCTTTCGTCCTGATTTTAGCATGCACTTTTTAGCAGGTTGATCTCGTAGATGTTACTTTTTCTTTCTTACGCTAGTGGAGTGTCCAGATTAATCTCCCGGATAGCTTTTTGTACGCTTTCTGGTTGAATTCAGTGTTTTAAATTATAATCTTCTTGAATGCGCCGCCTTCGATTAGTTTCTTCGAGAGCCACTAGCATGTCCTTACTTCGCACGCGTCATTATTTAATAAAAAATTCGCAGAAAATCATTGTAGTGGCCTCTGTAGCGTCTATGTATGGTTGCTTTAATCCGTTAGCTTATCGTCGGGCGACTTTCCTGCTAAAAACTGGCTCAACTATGGAACAAGAATTTTGCGCTAGAAGATTATTATCCTTAGACTATCAAGAAGAAGATGAAGTATTAAGTGCTGATACTTTTCAAACGACTAAAAAAAGCCTGAGAATCTTTTTCAGCTGGGAAGAGAACTAAAAATAAATATTACCAATAAACTTAATGGATATAGTGAAATTGATTTTAACCGTTAGTTAGTTTTTAAGTCGTCAGATTACGTTTTCGCCCCGTCAAGGGAATTTGGATGGGCAGGATTTTGTTTGGCATTTGCAAAAAGGTATCTTTTATTTCTTTAGAATAAGTCATTGGCTACTCGTCATATTAGTCGATAGCAAGCCCCGTGGCGGTCATGTACTTGATCACAAGGAATTGTTAAATCGGCAAGAAGTACGTTTTGAACTTGAGACAATGTACTGTAGTCACTGCGTGTGTATAGAAGTCTTTCTGAGAACTATTTTCTGACAGACAGTGAGAGAGAATCATTTTTATTTTTGAGTTAGACCGAGAGAGAGTCGCAAGCGAGCGAGAGAGACAGAGGGAGAGAGAAGGGGGGAAGGGAGAAGGGGGAGGGTGGGGGATGGGGAGGAGGAGTTAATTTTTTTTCAACAAAATATTAAAATTATCACTTTGGAGATGGAGATAGAGAGGGAGAGCGAGAGAGGGGAGTGGGGAGAGGTGGAGGGGAGCGTCACGCCGATATATTGGAGGGTGCATTCTGCGTGTTTGGCAGCTCACAGACATGTTCATTTTTTTCCCGTAGCTTTCACCTAACAGTCTGCATATTGAGACACTCTTTACAAAGTAGGAAGCTTAAAGCAGTTAGTACCAGAAGACTCAATTCTTCGTCCCCCACTCTCTCCCTACTTCTCCTCCTTGTCCCCTCTCCCTCTGCCTTCCCCTCTCCTCCACACTCCCTACCCTCCTCCTCCCCCTCCCCTTCCTTTTCCCATCTCTATCCCCTTTCTGCCATCCTCTCCTCTCTTGTGCCTCCCCACATCATTGTCACCCCTCACACTCTTATATGAACAGAAGCTGGTAACGGATGCCAGTTAAGCTGTCAGATTTTTTGAGTCTGTATTGGAGCAAGGTTGCATTGGGCTTTATCGGATTTGCACTAGTAAAGGATCAGTTTGTGAGGACCAAGCTGAAAATGACGTCATCACCTTAGCAAACTATTAAAACTTGGCTTAGTTTTTTTGTAGATGGACTAACGTAAGCTGAGTTCCTAGTGTATGGATATTGCTCCTTTTCTCCCATCCCGCCCCCCCTTTTCTTAAAAATAAAAAAAGAGACCGTTCCTGATAAAGTTTACCATGGATGGCTGATCGGGGCCTCTCAAATATTACCAGCAAACTGAAGTGTCTATACTATATTACACTTGTACCTGTACCTTATCTGCTAATGCTAGCAGAACTGACAACACATGGAGAGGATGAGCCAGTGGGAAGAGAGAACGGATGAGTGGTGGGAAAGAATGAATGGGTGGCAGCTTGGAACTGATTGATTCGTAGGGGCGATATGGTGTCTTCGGTTTGAGAAATTCTCCTTGGACTCAGCATGCTTGAGCTTTGTACTGAATGAAAAAGTCAATGATTAACTAGGTTGAATGTGATTAACTTTTGACATTTGGATTTTTTTCTATTCCACACGTTGATCACCATTTGAGATGGTCTTTTCCAACCGGGCGTGCAGGATGGAGAAGCAGAAGATCGCTACTGGCTATGTGCACAAGCACTTCTTTTTGACCCCTTTTATACCCTTTCCGCAGCTTCCATTTTCCGACGAGTTCTCTTCCGTCTTGTGCAGTCGGTAGTAGACAATTTCCTTTCTTCCGGCCCTCCTCTTGGCAGGGCCGGACTCCATTCCGGTGCTGCCATGGCAGTGAAGCTTCCGGAACCGCCATGGAGCTTAGCGAACCACGAGAGGACAGCTGTCGCCCTCTCGCTGCTTCTTGAGATGTCGCCTCAGCTTCTTGGGTCAGCCCTTGCTCACTCCAATCCATCCTCCACCTTGTTTCCAGCTTTCGTTATTCCATTGTTGACAGATTATTTGAAGTTGAATACTTCCCTAGCTTGCTATTTGGACTTATAGTCGGATAGCGGATTGAAATGGCTTTTGCAACGAGTGGACGAATGACAGGTTAGTTCTAAGGTACTTTTCGATCGCCCCTCCTCCATTCGAACGTTTATTCCGAGCAACAAATGGCGCCATTGGAGCCGTTGGAGAGATACAGCTGCCCCTACTATCTATCTGTCAAGCATCACTCCGGTTTCTCCTATTGTTTCCGACACAATTCTACGGGCTTTGGAATTGGATACCCTTTTTAGACCTCCTTTTTTGGAGGAAAACGTTGGAACGAAACGATCCGACTGACGCAAAAGGAATAAGGGAGTTAGATGAGGAGGAGATGGATGTTCGATGGTGTTCATCACAAATAGTGTCAAGAGTGTCGAAGATGAGTGATGCAGCAACAGAAAGGATGTCGTCAGCTATCGCAACCCTATCTAAAGAGGACGTATTTGGATGCTTGCTCAGGTACAAGTTCAGCGCTCCTTATTTTCTATTCTGCAGTGGTTGTGCTATTCATGAGGGTGCTGAATGAACTAAGCCAGAGTTATTTTTCAAGGATAATGACTTTCAACAAGCCAATGAAGAAACTTTCTTATAAGGGTTAGCCATTTTTCTTCAACTTGATCCGCCTCGCACTTTAGAATTTGTTGATATTTCTAATTTATATATAGGAGGGCGAGACAATGGTCTTTTGCGGGTGATAGAAATGGAAAGTGGTGAGGAGGATGAAATTTTTGTTTAATAAGGCTCCTGTAATTCAGTGGATAGAATGCTCTTTTCCTAAACAAGTCGTCGGAGGTTCGAATCCTCGCTGAAACGACAGCATGATCTCTCAAACTTCACGTTTGCATTTTCCATGCATGCTATCCCAGGACATTGCTTTATCGTTTCTGACTCGATTCTGAAAGCTCTTTCCTTGCCCACCCTTCTGCGGTTACAGATGGCGTTCTGTATGCCAAGAAGTTGCAGTTGAGAAGGCACGAATGTTCCTAGAACCTTCTAAGACATCAGCAGACGAGCGCGCTTCTCTACCCTTCTCTGCCAATCAGCAGAACGCAATATGGGAGACTGCCGGCAGGCATAGCCACAGTAACAGCGATTCCTATGTAACTGTTTGTGGGATTGAACTTCCAGTGCGGGAGAGCTTCCAGACGAGGTAGGCTTGCTTTCTGCGTGATGATCCCTGCTTTTCCGCCCTGTTTCACCCATTTTTTTTTTTTTTCTTTTAGTTCTTGAGTTATAGTGTCATGTACACTTAGAATGCAGTGTTTGTCCATTGGCGGTTGCATTAGTTTCTGCTTTTCAATTGTGCAGTTCCAAGCCAAACAGGAGCCCCTCACTGGTATGGACCCCCACAGCGAGGAAGAACATGGAGGCCATGGTATTTGCCATCTGTCAGAGGCGGCCAGTGCTTCTGAAGGGCCCGCCGGGCGCCGGAAAATCCACTCTTTTGGATGCCCTCGCGCAGATAACAGGAAACGATGGTGAGAAACTCAGAAAAATTTGAAGAATTAAAGAATGGTTCTATGTGTGCTCACGTTTGTGGCTTGATATCGTTATGGAGCTCTTGACTTTTAATGTGCGCAAAATTTTGCAGATGCGGTACGCATCCATGTGGATGATCAGATGGACAGCAAGACGCTTCTAGGAAGCTATGTGTGCACCGACATTCCTGGAGAATTCCGTTGGCAGGCGGGTGTTCTCACTCAGGTAAGAGGCACACACACTTGATCTCTCTGTCTCCCAGTGTCTGTATCTGATGCTTCACCCTATGTAACATGAAGTCTGGATGAACTAACACTCCTTCAAGTCGATAAAGCTCAAAGGTTTAAGTTTGCTTACTCATAATGTTGGCTTTGGGTCGATGGACAGGCTGTCACGAAAGGTGTGTGGGTAGTTTTTGAAGACATCGATCAAGCACCCTTTGAAATTCTTTCAGCCCTCATTCCGCTGCTGGAGGACCGACGATTGTTCATACCCGGGCGAAAAGAGACGCTTGAAGCTGCACACAATTTTCAGATTTTTGGAACAGAAACACGCATTTATCAAGGCGGAAATCACGGTTGGTGAACCCTTATCTTTGGGAGAGACGAGGGTCCCACATCATTCTTGAAAAAGTCACTAGACATTACCCTTTTACCTTTCTGATAGTACTAGATTCTCACTAGTTAGTAACTTTGTACCTTTGTACCTTTCTGACTCTACCGTAGCACATTGACACATAATGGGGCTGCACTCGAGGCATGACAGGGAAGGACATTCTGAGCAATTTGTGGACAAGTGTGACCATCAACGGCCCAACAGATAGCGAGCTTTCAGAGATCTTGGAGGCGTCGGTTCCAAGCTTGCATAATTTGATACCCAAGATGATTGGTGAGTCATGTGCTCTCGTCCCTCTCCCCCCTCTCTCGCTCTGTCCCCCACACTCCCTCTCTTGAGAGAGAGCCCACGGGCACACGTTGAATCGCAGTTGGTTCGAAGCAAGGTAGGCTACAGTCAATAGCCCAACTTAATACGAAGGATGGAAGTGGACTTTTTACTTATATTACTCTGCATTTGTGGAGAAAGCAGAGGTCCTTCGGTTAATGGTGAGCTTTACTGGACAAGGAGTTGGGGGGATATTACCAGTGGTCCATATCAGCCGACAGTTCTCAGTCAGGTATGTCTCTCACACTCTGCTGCGATATAAGCAGAGGGTTCAGTCTTCATAGAGCTTCATAGAGCTTAAGTCCTTCATCATTAGGTTAGCAAAGTCTCAACAAAAGGCATGCATAAGCTCTCGTTTCAGATGAAAACGTTGTGTTGGAATGAATACTGCAGAGTTTCACGTGCCCAACTCTCTCTTTGAATTTAAAGGATGCCCTTGCGTTTTTCGCAGAGATGTAATGAAGTGGTGCGGTCGCCTAGCAGCATTGGGACCGGAAGCATTCTCGAAACCTGCCCTCGCTTCACATGTCCGGGAACGGATATTTGTTGAGGTTAGCAAACTGCCAATCTCTGAGTGAGCGTCTTCTTCGTTAGAATGCTATCAGCTTGTCTACAATGATTGAACAGACTTCATTTTGTCATTTACTGAAACACTTTGCCTTATGTGCAGGCTATCGACTGTTTTGCGGGAAGTCTTTCAAAGATTCCCGAACGGCTACATGTGATGGGAGCCATAGCCGCTTACTGGGGGATTCCGGCCGACAGAGTTGAATATTATCATTCGTTGCATAAACCGGTGTTACAGGTGAGTTAGTTCGTTGGACGGTCCGCTCGCAGTGTCATGGCACCACTCGGCATGTGCTTAAACTCACTCTCTAGATCTGCATGATTCATTTCTTTAATCAGTCCCTTCAGGAATTCCGGACCCTCTCGATTGGTTTGAACTTGCACGACCTTCCTTTACAGTATTCTATTAATTCAAAAGAAAAAAAAAAAAGAGTGAGAAGTTCCTTCATTGACGAATGTCCGCTGGTGCAGGCCACTCCCTCTGTAATCCACATCGGCCGTGCATTTTTAGACGTCCGAGAAACTCAGGTGCTGCTATTTCCCTAGCCTAAAACTCTGACGCCGTCCACTATGCAGTTTCCTGCAATAGATAGACGCGCAGGAACGCCCAAATCTTGTCAAAATGTCTACACTCAAAGGCTGCACTCCCCGAACGTTGTGACACTCCTGAACCCCCGACAGAACTTTTAAACCTTAAAACTTGTTTCTTCTCCAGGGTTTTGGTGGCAGGACCCCAGGAGGGCTGTTTGCCACAACTGGGTACACTTTACGGCTGATGGAGCGAATAGCTGTCTGCATTCAGCGGAGGGAGGCAGCACTGCTTGTGGGCGAGACGGGCACAGGGAAGACTGCAGTGGTGCAGCAGTTGGCGCAGCGGACGGGAAACTCACTCATTGTGGTGGTGAGAAGCCCCCGCCATTCGCTTTTCTGAGGGTGCAGACTCTGTAGAGTTGCAGGTTTGCCTTTTGTGCAATGCATGTACGCTGCCCTTCTCTTATGTGTTTGTGGGGCTCGTGCAGAACATGAGTCAGCAGAGTGACAGCGCGGACCTCTTGGGCGGCTTCAAGCCGGTGGAGATGCAGGGAGTGTGTCTCCCGCTGCTGGACGCCTTCACGAGACTGTTTCTCCTTACTTTTCCTGCCCAGGTCAGCCGTCATCCTGACCTGCCTACCGTACATAGCGTTCATAGGGTCAAATTGTTTTTGACTCATGACTCATGACTCATGGGCAGCGTCATTGCCAGTGAATTATCAATGTCCGACACATGTCGGCGTGCACCCAAAGATGCATGCCAAAACGCAGCATTTAGACCCATTGCTTTTTCCCTTGCTTTTTTAGCTAGTATCACTTTTGCAAATCACTCGAGTTAACACCATGCGTTTTCTTTCCCTGTCTCGTGCAGCGAAATAATGAGTACCTTGCCCGAGTTCAGAAGTATGCAGAGAAGAAGAAGTGGGGTCAGCTCCTTAAAGCATTTCAGATGGCACTTGCCCGAGCGAGTGCACTCGCCGGCCACCCTCTCGGAGGGGGGGGAGACCCCTCCTCTCCCGCATCTCCTCCGGGGGGGCAGAGGAGCCCCAAGCGGGTCAGGCAGCTCGATGAGAAGGTGGGAGAGGGAGTGGACTATCACCATCTCTACTTCACACTCATTTTTCATCAGGGAGTTTCCTTTCTTTCTGCTTACGACTTGAGGAGGCTTTTTCTGCGGGGGATTTTTTGCCTAGTAAGGTTTGGGAGTGCACAGTCACATTGAATATCTTGTACTTGATTTGCCTAGGAAAGTCACGTAAGGGGATGAGCTTGACATGTTTATTCAGGTTGTGGAGGATTGGAGATCGTTTTCGGTTGAAGTGGCGCGCGGAGAGCGGCAGATGGCTGCAGCCGAAAATGCCTTTGCATTCGCGTTTGTGGAGGGGGCTTTAGTGAAGGTCCGGGCTGGAAACTCTCACACATGCCAACTATCAAATGTGCTATTTTTTGACAAGATACTCAAGTTTGTTTAGCGACTTGTGTATGTACGTGTGCTTTGAAATTTGATTATTTTTTGGGGATTTTTGGAGCAGGCGCTGCGTGAGGGGCATTGGCTACTTTTGGATGAAGTGAACTTAGCGCCGGCGGAGACATTGGAGCGACTGAGCGGAGTACTGGAGGGGAGTACTGGTTCTGTGTCACTCACCGAACGAGGGGACATGGAAGTGGTACTTGCTTGCTTTCATTCCCTTCGCTTTGCCCTCCCTCTCTCTTTAATTATGAAAAGCCTGCAACTATTACATGGAGTTAAACTGGAACTGAACTGGGGGGAGCTAAAACTCTTAAAACCCCTGAAATTTTTGAAAACCAAACCCCAATGGTCGCTACTCACTCCTGTTCAAAATGCATGTTTGGGTGGTGAAGGTTCCCCGCCATCCAAACTTCCGCATTTTTGCCTGCATGAACCCCTCCACTGATGTAGGAAAAAGGGACCTTCCACTTGCGTTGAAAAACCGCTTCACTGAGTTTTATGTGGACGAACTCACATCCCGAGAAGACCTCTCAAGCCTCGTTTTCAAGGTATGCAATTAACATAGATGCTTGCGAATGTTGGAGAAAAGGGGGGAGAGGAGTCAGCCAGATGGGAAGTGGGAGAGGGAAGGGAAACGAGAGATATTGTGGGAGAGAGTGGTTCATGAAATCCTCACCCTAGCAGAAACACCATGCATATACTCGAGTTGATTTCTGGGCTGTTTGGACCTATGCAGTATTTTGGTGACGCCCTTCCATCGCCTCCAGTCGACAATGTTGTGGACTTCTACTTAGCCGCTCGCGCCGAAGCAAAAGTGAGTCTCATTTGACAACGACCAGCTGCAATCTAGCCTGTAAAATTTTGTTGTCGATACAAACAAAGACTATCCCGATATCACTTATCATCTATGCATGCTCGTCCATCCATACCAAATCCATAGCCCTTATCAGGTGGACAAAGCTGTTAATATAACTCCAGGTACCTTAAACTCGTAAGTCCTAAACTTTGCCAAACATGAAACTGGACAACTCCTCCCTCCCCCTTCCGTGAATTCCAGGTCTCCCTTTTGGACGGAGCCAACCAGCAGCCTCACTACAGTTTGCGAACTCTCTCACGAGCTTTGGAATACGTCCGAGCTGCTCTGCCGGTCTATGGCTTGCAGCGGGCCCTCTATGACGCCTTCTCCATGTGCTTTCTCACTCTTCTGGAGGTCGGTGTGGACTCTCTAATCTCCTTCACTAACAACCCCCCCTTCCTCCCTCCCCCTGAAAAATCTCAATCCTGTTTCTAATCTCACCATGGTTCAAGCTCGTGCACCACTTTCAGTCCATGTGCAAATACATAGATTCTTGCCAGTTCATATTGAAATTGCATTTCTAATCCCGAGGCAGGGGCGGATCGCTCGTGCAGCGTGGGAGTGCCCCAGTGATGGAGCAGCTCATTTCAAAGCACTTTCTGAACCGAGCTCAGCCGACTGCAGCTGCCTTGAAATCGCTTCTGCGTGTGCCTCCACAGCCTTCTCCCACACATGTTTTGTTCGAGCACTTCTGGGTGGAGGGAGGAGAGGATAAGGCAGGAGAAGAAACGGTAGAAGGGAGATATGTGCTCACTAACAGTGTGAGAGATCACCTGAAGAACTTAGCCCGGGCAGTGCTGGTTCGACGCTACCCAATCTTGCTGCAGGTGAGGCAGTCAGTTTGAGGTTCAGCTATTTGGGTTTTGTTAGGTTTCCCGTGAATTTCCCTTTTTTGGTTCACCTTATTAGTGAGATGCTGAGTGCAGGGACCCACATCCAGTGGGAAGACAAGCCTGGTGGAGTACTTAGCTGGAAAAACGGGCCATCGGTTTGTTCGCATCAGCAACCACGAGCACACAGACTTGCAGGTGCGGGTGCACAATTCTCTGGGTCAGTCTAAGGACAAACATCAGGAGAATAAGATTTAGCTCCGTTCTAGAGGGCTCATCATAAATTTCTCGAAAGGTTTCACAAATTTCAGCATAAAATCATCTTGATGATGAACAGACAAAACGTTTGCTTGTTTAATGCCTGCAGGAATATATGGGAACCTATGTCACCTCTCCCTCTGGGAAACTCGTTTTCAAGGTAATGACCCCTCTGTATGTCCAAATTAGCCTTTTCTAAACCTTTTCTTTTCATCGTACATGTGTTCATTTTCCATATTAAAGGGTCGGCACTGTCTTTGGAGTTTCAGGAAGGTATTTTGGTAGAGGCTGTTCGAAAAGGCTACTGGATTGTCCTCGACGAACTGAATTTGGTAAGTTTTGCTCATTTATCCTCTTTTCGCACTTTTGGTAGGTGCTCTCTGTGAAACTGGGGATTTTTTTATCCCCGGGGACAGAAGATGTCGATGAGAAATTGAAGAATAAATCAGTTGGAAAGAGGAAAGAAAGGGAAAGCGACGGTGGAAAAGTGCTGGTTATGCGTAGTCAGTCATCGAGAGGTAGGAGCTCAACAATAGTGGGAGGCGCACAGGCAGAGGAAGGCCGTACTGTTTTTTCTAAGAAGCAGAGTGATATGACAAATGCATACATCATGTGGACTGCTGCAGGCCCCATCAGATGTGCTGGAGGCTCTCAATCGGCTGCTAGACGACAACCGTGAGCTCTTTATTCCTGAGCTGCAGGTGGGCTGTCCTCGAGAAACGATGGATACATTTCTTTTTTGGCCATGTTGGGTGGAGGATTTAGACCTGAAGCAGCAGCATCTGGTTGCCGAAGCAGGGTTCATTTTGGGGCTGTGGGTTGGCAGATCACTGTGAAGCCACATCCCCACTTCATGCTTTTCGCTACCCAGAATCCTCCGGGAACTTATGGCGGTCGCAAGGTATGCATGTATGCATGCATGCATGTTGAGCTTAGCAATCTGCTTAAATAATCACATGTCATTTGCCGGGGTTTTAAAATTCATATTCGTGGATGACATGATGCCGCTCTATCAAAGCCTCTCCGTATGATTTTGATGATGACCTATAGGTAAGTTAGCTCATGATTATGTGGAACGGGCATTAGGTCTTATCTCGAGCTTTTCGGAACCGCTTTATGGAGCTTCATGTCGATGATATTCCCGAAGCCGAGCTGCAGACGATTGTCGAACAGCGCTGCCTTATTCCTGCCAGGTGTGACAGAATGCAGCTTTTAAAAAAATGTGAATAGAATGACTACCTTTTTGAAAAAGTACGAAATTTGACGGGGACGGTTGCTCTCCAAGTGAAACTTTATCTCACTTTATTTGATAAGGGAGAGTGGGTCGCAGCTATGCTGCCAAGATGGTGGAAGTGATGAAGGAGCTGCACCGACGGCGGCAGATCAGTGCTGTCTTTGCCGGAAAGCGTGGCTTCATCACTCCGCGAGATTTGTTTCGTTGGGCTGCCCGACATGCAACAGTAACCGCCGATTCTTTCGATTTTGCTTTGCAGACGTATTGCTGGCTAGTCGTTTGAAAGTGCAAAAAAATGTCTTCGCGCTTTTATTTTGGCAATCGTTTTAACGGCAAAAAGTGAACCTGTGATTCGACGACAACAAGTTACTGAGATCAGTTTGGATGGGCTGCAGGGCTATGAAGAGCTGGCAAGGGATGGATACCTACTGTTAGGGGAGAGATTGCGAGACGAATCAGAGAAGGCAGTTGTGCAGAGTACTCTTGAGGAGAAGATGAGATCGAAGCTGAACTTAAAGTCACTCTATGGAATGGAAGATGAAACTTTTGTTCGTCTACAAGCCACGTTACAGACAGCTGAGGCGGAAGCGCTATTTGGAAAGTAAGAAATCTGTGTTACTCCAGCAATTTCATGGTTCATTCGCTTTCCACTCTCTCCTCTCCGTGTTCATTTTCCCTTTCTACTCCAACCTCTCTCCACACTAGCCCCTTCAGAAAGGAGAAGGGTGCTTAGTATAGCGAATTGGAGCGTGGGGTATTCCGTATTCCTGCAGGATAGTGTGGACCAATAGCATGAGGCGTCTTTTCACTCTCGTCTACCGCTGCCTCCTTCACAACGAGCCGGCCCTGCTTGTGGGAGAGACGGGAAGCGGCAAGACTACCGTATGCCAAATGGCTGCTCTGCTGCTGGGGCAGAAAATTCACATCCTCAACTGTCATCAGCACACGGAAACGTCCGACTTCATTGGGGTGAGAAATAGAGGATGCCAATGAGCGGCTTGAATGCAGCAATGTTCTATGTCAGCATGCAGTTTTTCGCTGGACCGCAAAGTCTAAACTGTATGCTCGCCTTCTTCGTCTGTGCAGGGTTTCCGCCCTGTGAGAGACAGAGAACGGATTTTGGCGCGCTATGCAGCTTTGCTGCATGAAGTGACGTCGTCTGACCTGTTCGCAGACATCTCTTTGCCGGAGGTCAGTGCCGATTCCCCTTCTTTCTCCCTCTCCCTCCCCCTCTCTTTCTCTCACTCTCTCTTCCCCCTCTCTCTCTCTATCCCTCCTTCCCCTTCATTGATCGTCTTTGTGATGATTTTTTAAGATTTCATCATCTGCAGATTTTGTGCAGTCCTGTTAAGTTATTCTCCTTTGAGTCTGTGTAGATGAGCAGCGACATCAAGGAGGCCCCAACGACACTTGCAGCTCTCCAAAGAGCTGTTTCGGAGCTCCATTCCCGGCAAAGCATTGGCCTTTCAGCCCCTCCTTCCACGGAACGAAGTGCCAAAGCGAAGGTTGAAGTAATGCAGGCGAGCGCGGCCCTCCTCGCATTGGAGGCGGCGGCGGCGGAGATGCAAGCCGCCTTCGGAGAATGGCAGGCCCTTTTTCAGTGGGTGGATGGACCTCTCATTGCAGCCATGAAGAATGGGGACTTGCTCGTAATCGACGAGATTTCTCTTGCCGAAGACGCAGTGTTGGAGAGGTTGAATTCGGTCCTAGAGCCAAAACGACAACTGGTAACTTCTACAAAGCCATTTTGGCAGATTTCAAGCAACATTGAAAAGGCGAGCACTGTGCAGTTGGCCTCATAGGACCATCTGACAGATGGTTCTGCTTGCAGGTGCTTGCGGAGAAGGGAGATGCCTCTTCTGATCAACTCACAGCTCACTCGAAGTTCCGAATCTTGGCAACTATGAATCCTGGGGGAGATTTTGGGAAAAAGGAGCTTTCTCCTGCGTTAAAGAATCGTTTTACGGAAATTTGGGTTCCTTCAATCACTGATATAGGTGATCTTCGAGCAATTGTGGAGGATAGGTGAGCTTCATGTTCTACAATACTGAATAGACTCTGCCTTGCCTGAGCTTGTGAGCCCAATAGAGTATTTTTTTCAATTTTTTTTGAACTTCAGGTCATCAAGAGGAGGCAAATCAAGATTTTTTTGTCAGAAAAGTCCGCGTTTATGTAGTTTTTGGATGCTTGCACGGCTGCAGGTTCAAGACGATAGAAACGACAAAATTAGCAGAGCCGCTTTTGGATTTTTGGCAGGTGAGAGCTTTGTGTCGACGCATGTTCGTTCTACAATTGGTTTCGGTTATTGCGTTGATCGACACTTAAGGCTGACGTTGAAATGTTCACATACAGGAGTTTGCCATCCTGCCTGCATCTCTGCTTCCTAGGAATCCCTCATCATCTCCCCTGCTTTGACTCCTCTTCTCGGTTGCGCTCTCCTTCAGCCGCCCTTGCTCTCCCCATTCTCTCTCTCTCCCTGCGTCCTTCTGCCTCTCTGCTTCTCTCACACATACAGAAGCAAAAAATTGGCTGCCATATAGCAATTCAGCTGCTCAGTGTTTCCAGATGCACGCAGAAGGTGCTTATCAGTAGGGGAGTATTGCTTTTCTTGCAGTGGTTCAAGTTATCCGGTAATGTTGGAAAGGTGTTGTCGATTCGAGATATCCTCGCGTGGGTCTCATACATAAACTCAGCGGCAGAGAAGATCGGTTCTTATGTGGCATATGTTCATGGTGCCTTCGTTGTGCTGCTCGATGGAATCGGCCTCGGTAACCAACCACTTGAACTTTATCACTCTTTTCTGACATCGTTCTCACTTTTCTTTACACTTGTAGGAAACTGCTACTGCTGGTGATTGTTGAACTGAACTTCATAAGCAGAACTGTACCAAAATGCATGCATTGGGGTCGTTGATGCCATGTCAATTACATTATTTATGTGCTTCTTTACTTACTGTGATGGTTTAAACTGTTGAGAAGTAGTTCTTGTGGTCTTTTTCCGGATTTGTTGTCGACAGGGCTTGGGGTGTCGGAGGAAGCTGCCGAGCAAACTCGCAAAGAGTGTTATCAATATCTCATATCGCAAATTCCTGCAGTGAGTTGTACTGGAAGTCCTTCACTCTTGTCAATCTCGACTTCTACACCTTTTGACTGTGTTCAGAGACAATGTTATGAAAGAAATGGGTAATTGTCTTTATTTTTCATTTCCTAAAAAGATAGATATTACAGGCTTCTCGAATCTGATCAATACGACTGAATGCGTATGCCTTTCAGGAAGAAAGAAATAGTGTGGAGGAAGTGTGCAACCCGCAGCGAACGCCGCGAGTCGATATGCAGAATGACTGTTCCATGGAGACATCAGATGACAGGGGCGATGAGAGGAATGAAGCACCCGGAGGAATGTTTGGCATCCATCCTTTCTACATTCCAAAAGGTGGGCTCCTTCCTTTCCGTCACCCACCGAAACAAGAACACATAGCTCTTCCTCTCGATCAGGGAACAGTGCGATAAATGCATGGGAGGTCACGTCTGGAAGGGGATTTCTCGACCCTTTTGCGGCAATGGGCCCCTTTTGCACTTTGCTCAAGTGGGTACTTATTAGTAAATTATTGGAGGTATTGACAATGAATCACGAAAGCATGGTACTGATACTGACGGAGCCACGCTGTTCTATGTGCAGGTTCCCATGACGGTAAAAGAGCCCCGTTCGAGTTAGCAGCACCCACTACAGCACGGAACGGAATGCGCGTTCTGAGGGCTCTGCAGCTGAAGAAGCCAGGTTGGGGGTTCAGCGTTAGGGGCAAACACTTGAGCAAAAGCGAGCTCTGTACAAACTCTTGAGAACAAGGAAAGTGGACAATACTTATAGAAATGTAGGGTTTCCCTTTACATTTGTTGCTCGACATTTTTCTTATCTGTAAGAATGTGTGCTTGCAGTCCTTCTGGAGGGCAGTCCGGGAGTCGGCAAAACGAGCCTTATTGTGGCACTGGCTGCAGCTGCGAACCATCGGCTGGTCAGAATAAACCTTTCGGAGCAGGTACAACCTGAACACCCTCGGAGCAGTAGAGACTTGTGAAGGCTTTAACTTCCTGGAATGTCATCAAACGTGCACTCAGCCATCCTCTGACACGACATCTGACCAACTGCCTAAGAAAAGTTCATCCTTAAAGCCATTGTTCTTCAGAAGTGCTTGTAGTCCTTAACCTCCTACTCTCCGCCGCTGCCTGCACTCTCATCCATTGCCGCTTCTGGGAGCCCGCGGCAGACAGACATGATGGACCTTTTGGGGTCGGACCTTCCGGTGGAGGGCGGGAGAGGAGGAGATTTCCGCTGGTCAGATGGAGTGTTCTTGCAGGTGGGTGGGAGAGGAGGGGGCTGGAAACCGAGAAACATCTAAGGTCTAACCTCATAGCAGTCCCTCAAAAGTGCTCGTTCTATGTGTGGTTCAATTCAGAGAATACGAACTGCTGCATGGTTACTATGCGTGTGCACTTTATGATGCCTTCGTCGGATGCTGATAAGGATGGATGTGAATCCGGCATGCAGGCCCTCAAGGCAGGGGACTGGGTGCTGCTGGATGAGCTCAACTTGGCCTCCCAGTCCATTTTGGAGGTGCAAACATCTTCAGCTTACAGGAGAAAGATTGCTCCTTTTTCTGTTCATCTTCGAAGGGTTTGACAGCTTCTAGCGAGGCTTGGGAGTTCTAACAGCCTACTGCCTCGCAACAAAGGCGACGCTTTTCTTTATGTTGGTTTTTTTTTTCTGTTGAATCATGGGATGTACTTCTTGGTTTATTTTTTTATTTGTATTTTTTTCCTTGTGAAGGGACTGAATGCTTGTCTCGACCATCGAGCGGAGGTCTTTATTCCTGAGTTGGGCCAAGTTTTCAAGTGCCCTCCTTCCTTCCAAATATTCGCCTGTCAGAACCCGCTGCAGCAAGGAGGTGGCCGGAAAGGACTGCCAAAATCTTTCCTGAACAGATTCACAAAGGCATGTGCCCTCTCACACTCTCTCATTTGATCGATGGCCTCTCTCCTCTCCCCACTCCCCCCCTCCTCTCCCGCTGCTGCCTCTCTTCCGCCTCTCCCTGTCCCTCTCGCTCTGTCTCTCTCCCCACACCCACTCTAGTTTCTCACCCACAGTTGAGAAAATAAAAAAAAGAACAAAACCAATTCTGGCTGGGTAGCGCAGTGGTAGCGCATGTTCAACAACCCTGGACAGGTCCGGGTTCGAGCCCCGGCTCGGCCACATTTCAAATCCTCGTATCCTCGTGCCAGATGTCGTCAAACAAACCTGACTTCCTTCTTTTCTATTCCCCATTCCTGCACCAATATCTCATCTCCTCAAGACTCTTTTCAGCTGCTCATGCCTCGCGTCCCTTTTGACAGTTTAAGTGTCTGATGATATAGACTCATCCCCCCTCTTCCTCTTCTTTCTCGCAGGTGTACGTGGAAGCGCTGAGCGGCGAGGACCTGTTGCTGATCGCGGCCGCCCTGCAGCCCTCCCTCCCCCGCGGCCTCCTTCAAAAGATGATCGCCTTCAACGAGCGAGTGCGCCATGCCACCATGGTGGCCCGCACGTGCGGGCGTGCAGGGGCGCCATGGGACTTCAACCTGCGGGACGTACTGCGCTGGTGCGAACTCATCACTGCAGGTACGGGGGAGGGAGGGAGGGAGGGACGGAGGGAGGGAGGGAGGGAGGGAGGGAGGGAGGGAGGGAGGCAGATTCCGCACCGATACTCGGATGAGACCCTTGTGAAGGTAGTTCCGGGTATGGTGCAGTATATGTTTGACGAGGGAAGAATGAACGTGTATCTGATTGTGGCAGGTGGCAAAAGAGAGCAGGGAGTTGAAGGACCCGGTGTATTCGAGCATCCGGGAGATTACCTTGATTTGATTTATCTTCAACGACTGAGAACGGCAGAAGATAGGCAGAAAGTTCTTGCTCTTTACACTGAGATTTTCGGTGGCCTGCCTGAGTTAAATCTTCACCCACCAATTATCATTTCTCCAGAAGCTCTGCAAATCGGAGCCGGGCACATTTCCCGCAAGTCTGGCACAGAAAGTTCTCAGGCTGAGAGGAGCCATTGGGGAGTGGAGCTCCTTCCCGGACTGTTCCATGTTGCAGAAAATGTAATTCGTTGTATCCAACAGGGATGGATGTGCATTCTTGTAGGCCCTCCAGCATGTGGAAAGACATCCGTTGTAAGGTTATTAGCACAGATTACAGGGAACCGCTTGCATGAATACACCCTCACCAGCGCTACAGATACAACAGAGCTGCTCGGCTGCTTCGAACAACATGATCCCTTTCGCCATCTGAGGGAGGTGGAGGAGCTGGTAGAAGAGGCTTTGGATGCTCTATGCTGCTACTTGCTTACGGAATCTGCAATGCCAGTAGGTCCGATAGACATCTCCTTAACTGCAGGAGACGAAGGGAATCGTGGGAAAGCTTCCATCGATGGCATAGAGTCGTCCGGAAACCGAGTGAGGATGGAGTCTGCATCTGCTGGGGTGAGAGTGAGTATGGTGAAGAATCTGCATGGGAGCTGGGGCACATACACGAAGGGCAGACATGGGGCTTCCGGCATGTTCAACAGGGGGGGGGCTACGGCGGCAACAGTCGATCCACTACTTGTAGACCTTCTACTTCAGATTGTCGAACAAATGGAGTCTGCGTGGAGGCTGGGGGGTTCTCCAGTTCTGGCAGCACACTTAGGGTTGGAGCAGCTGAAGGCGAAGGTGCTCAGAGTGAGACAGATTGTTGAAGATGAAGGACACGTAGCAGGCCAATTCGAGTGGGTGGATGGGGCCCTGCTTTCTGCTCTCGAGCGAGGAGATTGGGTCGTTCTGGACAATGCCAATTTCTGCAATCCGACGGTCCGTTTCTCTCTCTCCACTGTGACTGTAGCAGCTTCTAATCAAACCTAGCTTTGCATCCGATATGTTTAGAGACTGAAATACAGGCATTGGATCATTTTTTTTTTATTTTTTTAACACTAACACCTGGGACTTCTGCAAATTTCCACGTTGAGTAGATCACGTAACTGTTGGGGTCAGATTATTCGCAACCATGGGCCTGTCCCTTGAGCCCGAATATTCGAATACGAAGCTCAGCATTTCTGTTGTGGAATTCGCAGGTGCTCGACCGCTTGAACCCTCTGCTTGAGCCTGGAGGCACCATCATGGTCAATGAGAGGGGTTTGGTCAGTGGTCAGCCAATGGTAGTCAAAGCTCATGAGAATTTTCGTCTCTTCCTCACCGTGGATCCCCGCTATGGTGAAGTATCTCGAGCAATGCGGAATCGCGGTATTGAGATATATCTCATGCCCCCTGACTGGCTACCTCCATCATTTGGAGCTGCCTCTATCGACACTCCGAGTCTGAACGAGGTTATTTCGAGTCATACAAATCCTGCAAATGCGCGAGACTCTTTGGCACTGGCCAGGCTCTCCGGCATTCCCGGACCCAATCTCACAGAGGCCATGGCTGGAAGCTATGAAGAGCTCATCGTGTGTTCAAAGTTGTTCCGTAACGGAACTTCGTTTGTTACGCTGCGAGATTTGAGGCAATGGTGTAGACTGTTCTGGGAGCTTCTAGAAAGAGGGTCGACTGTGAAACCAGCTCTTATGGCGAGCTGGGAGCAAACGTTCATTCAGAAACTGGAGACCTCGGAAGATAAGGAGACGGCTAGGGACGTTCTGCAACGGCATTTTCATGGGATGGAGGAGGGAGGGGGGGTGGCAGGTGGATGGCCAGGGTTGGCTGTTCCTGCAGGATGGCCTCACAAACTGGGATTGGCTGAAATTCGAAGAATGTCGGAATCGGGCAGAGTTTATAGGGATGCAATGTACATAAACTTTTTAGTAGCTCAACTGATGGCGGTAGAATTGGAAGCTAATTGGAGCAATGCTAGGGAGCAGCTTGCGAGGGAACAGGTGGCAGCCTCGGAGTGGTTTAGAAGCCAGTCAAAGCTGGCAGCTTTCTTCCCTAGAGATCTTCTAATCATGTACTTTGCAATGACTTCTCCGGCAAGTGCAGATGAATCTCCTCGGAAGGAAATGAACTTCAAGATTTTGCTCAAAAAACTTAAGTTTGCAGTTTGGCGATTTTTTGAGGAGACTCGACCTGTGGATGCGAAGCTGAGGCTGCGTTACCTTCGAAGCATCGTTCTTTTGATTGGTGCTGAAGGTAGAGTCGTTGCCAGAATTCTGCACATTTTAGACCGAGCTTTTGAAGCAGAAATGAATCATTCTACTACAAGGGGAGCTTTAGCAGTAAGAGAAAACCTCTTCCACCTGTTGTCGGTTCCGTCAGATGCAAAGAACCTCCAGCCGGTGGACTTGACTGGAAGCAAATACATGAGGAGTAGAGTGAGGCAAGTAATCGAACGAGTGGGAGAGGCAGAGGACTGGGAGACCGGAGAGGATGCTCTGCCCCAGAGGGTTCCGTTTTATGAAGTAAGAGAGACGTGGAAGGTGATGATCACTCATAAACAGACATCAAAGTTGTTGAGAAAGGCGATGCATCAGTGGCAGGTTGAAGAAGTAACAGAGACACAAATAAGGGAAAGGAGGGAAGACTACAGGGGGTCCTTATTCGGTCAGTCTCTTTGGCATTTCACAAAGCCAAGGGAGAGGAGGCAGGCACTGCTCTCACACGCTGCTGCTGTCTATATCTACCCTCTCTTTGCGAGTCTGCGACAAATTGAAAGGCTGAGTCTGGAGGCAGCTAAGGTGGAAGTTCAGACCAAGCTTACAGAGCTCCTCGAATGGCATGCTGCCACGTGGCAATTGTCGCTTCTGCCAAGCTTAGCTTTTGAAGAGTTTGTGTTCTGCTGGAGGGGTTTGAAGAAGGCCTTGCGCTCTTATAGCGAGGCTTCACTAAGGGAGGTGTTGGCGGGGGATGATGTTCGACTAGAGCAGATGGAAAACCTTAAGCAGATTGAGGGGGAGTTGGATAGATCGTTAGGGCTTGGAGAAGGAGCGTCAAAGCCAACGCTCTGGAGGAGGGGAGGGCATCCATGGATAGCTCCTACAATAGAATTAGCGATGGAAGAAGTCAGAGTCCTCCAAGTGAGTCAAAAGATGAGGCTGCGTCTTCCTCTAGGTATGTTCTTTGACCTCAAAAAGACCGGTCTTGTTTTTCTTTCAATTTTGTCATGAGTCAGAGGCTACTTTTGAACTGTTATCGTCGTGCTTTAGCTTTCACAGCAGCCTAACTTGTAGCCGGGGTTTTTGGAATAAGCAGAGGACCAATCAGCGGTGAACAAGTGGGCTCTTTGTTCCGATAAAGTTACGAGAAGACTCGTGTCGGAGGGGCTTGCCTTCATCCGCTCTGCAGCATTTCAAGCTGAAAAACTTCGCAACCTTTCTCGGCCTTTGGAATCTTCTCTGACGGACTTCATGCAACTTGGAGATATAGCACAGGTAGGTCTGCATGGAACGAAAGAAAATCATCAAGTGTCCTCCTCTTCACCAAAATGTACCCTTGCTTTGTACATCTTCTCATCGAAAAACGCTTTAGCTCTCCCTTTCGGGTTGGATCGTTGTCTGGTGACATGTGCAGCTATTAGAGTCGACATTGGAAGCTTCCTGCCAAGTGCTCGACAGAGAGGATGCTTACTCTCCGATTCCTGTTGGCATTAGCAACGAACTTAGCGGAACTTCTGAAGATTCTGGCCACAAAGGTCGGTTGGGAGCACTGCGATTTCCCACAGCTCTTCTGAAATGGGAGAGTGTCCGATCAATGTGGTTGCGATTGGTTCCGCTTTTGGATCACAAAAGCCTTTTGAGAGAGATGGAACTTCTCGGGAATGCCATCCAGTTGGTGAACTTGCGGCATGGTGCGGAGCAACCGGACGTAAAGATCGGGCAGGTGAGCAGCTTTCAAACTTTTAGTTTCTGCTATGTCTTGCCTTTCCATTCGCTTTGCTGCGATAGCCAATGTATTCGTTTGAAAATCCATGCACTCATGCAGGTGTTGGAGGAGTCCGCTCTCAAATTACATGTGGCGATGTCTCTTTCATCATCATCTCGCGCCCCGGAAGATATGACGCCATATCTGCAGCTCATCTGGCTATCGGATTTTTTGGACTCTGAAGGCTCAGGTAAACCTTGAAGGCGTTCCCCTTCCTGCACAGGCTATGCTATATGGAGTGTACTACGAGTATGTCTTAGGGAGCTGGGGGGACGGAGGGGAGAGGAGTAGGAAAGTGAGGAAGTGAAGGGGGGCGAGAGAGAGTTCAAGAGAGCGAGAGAGAGGGAGAGTGAGAGAGAGACAGATGCGTCTCCCCCGTTGTCAGATTTAGTGAGAGTAATGTTGTCCTTGATGTGGTTGTCATACAGCTGCAGAAACGCTGGAGATATTTCCAAACTTGGTGCATGAGATGTGGCACAACTGGCACGCAGCGCTGTGGGGGAACTCTCTTGCTCCTCTCCCGCTCTATCTCGCAGAGGGGTCAACGGGAGGGGCAGTGCTGGACAGAGAGGTAGGCTCCCACTCTGCAAAATCACTGCTTGCAGAGGTGAAGCAGCAAAGACTTGAAAAAATATCTCAGATATCTCTAACTGAAACTAAAGTACAACTGTTTCCATGGCTGCATCTATAGGTCCTTGTCAAGGAAGGGTGGGCAGCCTCTGTTGGACCTCCCCAACTCTTCCAAGCATCGCAGACTGCAGCCTCTGTGGCACTCATGTCAGTCAACATGCCCTTCCTTCTCCCTCTTCCTCCCCCGCTCTCTCTCCTCGTGTGTTTGTCCACCCCAAGTCGTAAACCTGTGAGAAACCTGCTTCACGGGATATGTAAGTGGGAGCTATCATCTGAATTTGGGGAAATGGTTGTATTGTTGTACGGAAACTTTCATTGTTTCGTAGGTTTTGTAGCCTTGATTTTTTTTTTGAATGGTTTGGTTTATATTACTGCTGGGTTCTAAATTCTTTCCTGATGGTCGTACTTTGCATGAACCAAACAGAGGTGGAGGCAAGTTGGAAATCAAAGACCATCTTCCACGGATGGTGCAGCTTCAGCTGGCAGCGTGTCATTGGTGGAGTGCAATTGAAAACAAAGGAAAAGTCAACCACTGTCACCTCGACCGATTGAATGCAAGCCGCTTGTTTTGTCAGGTGAGAAAAACTTACCTATACTGTTTCCTTAAACAAATTTTGCTTTAGGTTTCTCACGTATAACCCTTTTTTCCTTTTTAGCGTGAGTCTCAAGATTCTGAACAAGATTCCGTCCTCCGAATGAATGGCTTTGATTGCAGATTGTTTCGACTTTCGACACAACCTTCTCAAAAGCTGAGGGAGACTTTTTGCGCGAGAAACTCCGCGCCTTCGATAAAATCGCAGTAGAGGTACAATTTAAGGTCCCCCACAACTCTCAACTATGCAATAAACCAATGCATTAGGGCTGGGAATCATCAATGCTTCAACAGCTCAACTTTACCTTGACCGAACGAACTGATTTTAAACTGGGCAACTGTTGAATCTATGCGAAACTGTTAAAGCCATATACTTATCCGGAAAACCCCAAAACGCTGAAACTCTTGAAATTTAATAACCCCCACAATCAGCGAAGCATCTCAGCCAGTCTGAAGGGAAAGTGCATGCTGCAGGGCCAAACCTTGAACAAAGTGGAAATGCAGCAACTTGGGGAGGTCTTACTCCGCTCAAAAGACCAAAGGCTGGCAGCGCTCGTGCACCCTTTGATTCTTCCCTGTATAGAATCCCTCTATGGCGGAGAAAACCATTCTCAAAGTATGTCAAACTTCTGCTTCATCGCCCTTGCCGCCATTCATGGTGACAGAGAATGCAACTGTGATGATGCTTACATTTTCGTGTTTAATAATAGGATGGAAATCGACTAGCAGAACAAGGTAGAGGGATGCATGAATTTAGTCTCATCATTTCGATTGCAACTGCAGATTGTTCAAATGCGTGGGAAGACATGCGAGGGCGAGGGAAGGCTTGGCTCCTTATTGGTGCTCTGCGGCTTCACCTCCTTCTGCCGTCGGATGGCTGCGATCCCGCGGCTAAGTACACGTACAAGAGGGCTCATCTGCAGCAACGTCTGGAGGAGATTAAAGTAGAGATTGAGGTGATACACACAAAAATTGAATCCCAAGTCCTAATAATAATTCGAAAAATCGAATACTAGGAACTCTGAAGCCTCTTCGGTTTGTGTGCACTTGCCTTCATCTACCTTTGTTATGAGGTGTAGTAAGAAAGGCTGACCGCATAGAAGATTCAAAAGCGATACACGAAAACTCAGTGAATGCACTTTGGATGGTCTGCTTCTCTCAGGCACGCGAGGAGGCAGAGCTTCTCCTCACAGGAGCTGCCACGTCAACCGAGATCTCAACACTCAAGTCAGAAGCTGCAGATTTAGAGATCAAAATCAAACGGATGTCAGCCAAGGTACATTTCTGAGGGATGCGGGCTTGTACATTCCAAACCTACGCGAGAACAAAGAGAGCTCTGAGCTTTGGAATGAACGTCTTTTCAAGTGAAGAAGCGCACAGACCTACATGAGCAATGTGCGGATGTTTTCTGTTGCCCCTTTGCAGGTGATCGCCCGACCGTCCCCCCCGCAGTTCGGCGCCTTCTTTCATGACGTGGCCTCCTTCCGCGCTCGCCACGCAAGCCTCGCCCGCGTGGCCGCCCTCCTCGCCGCCACCACGAGGCAGGACCTCGCCACGTGGCGCAGCGTCGCTCTCAGCTTTGCTCAACGCCTTTCCGAGAATTTTCCCCTCTATCGCGATGTGGTAAATCCGGTACAGCTGGCGAGCTATGAGATGGCATACGGGGTTTCTCTGATTCTAACGTCGCAGCTGGGGGGTTGCCACGAGGGAAGGCTGGAGACTATCACTGTAAGCGAGTCCCCTTTGCCCCCACCCTCCCCTACCCCTCCCTCCCCTCCCCTCCCTCCCCTCCCCTCCCTCCCCTCCCTCCCCCTCCCCTCCCCTCCCCTCCCTCCCCTCCC
>CM074804.1:4019976-4057109 GCA_037447605.1 Zygnema circumcarinatum
TAAGGATTTTCTTTTGATTCCTTGAATTTGACTCTTGGTTGTTAAATCTATGGAGTGAATCTGTGAATGCAGTCGGTCTCCTTCAGCGGAGGGGCTCCGAAATTCACAAAGTACCTGGACACCTTCCCCTTCCCGTATTACATTCTGCTCAGAGACATCGAGGCTCTCCCTCAGACTCTCGCGAACCTGCTCCGCCAATGGTTTGAGCTCATGCACGTCATGTCATCGTGACCAGGAGGGGGAATCTAGTGCCTGAGGGAGTGAGCTCTTTACAAGTGAATAAAGGCCCGGCTTGATGTTGACTGCGCCGGGATTCAATTTTGGATGACTTTTTTAGGGGTTAGATCAATCGGCCATGTATGCCAAAGTAGCCTTGTTGGGAAAAACACGACTTTCATGTAAGGAAAGACATTGTAACAATCTGTGATTTTGGCAAAGAATCTCCTTCAGGAAAGTGCATTCCTGTACTAAAACTTGCTAATCAATTGTCTCCAGTCATTATTCTACACACGTGCGACTACGACACCATGGAGTTTCCAAAAGTTGGGGTCTCATTCTCCTTCCTCTCTCTTTACACTTGAATGGAGGCGTAGCGCTCTCCCAGTGCCCCTCCTTTCAGTTTCTGGTCCCTGATGTGTGAAAGCGTGCTCATGTAGAAGTTGTCTGCTTGGGCATCCAAGGAGGTGCCATCGCTCTGCATCTCGCTGGTGATGAGCTCCAAGAGCCCCTGGATGACGCTCGGGGTCACTTCGGAGGCGCCCCTGTCATAGAAATACAAGTACCTACAGAAGGGAGAAGGAAGAGCATCAGATAACCCTACCATGGGAACTGGGAATTCTTGAAGTTCCTAAAGCTCCTCGGAAGGAGGACCAACCATGGGATCTATGACGCCAGAGTCAGTGCTGCCTACACACTTCAAAGGACTCCCATCAAAGTTATCTAAGGACTTGAAACCACCAAAGGACTCATAGTGTGACAGAAGAGGACTCACTTGTTCAAGATCTCCACAAAGAGGGTGACAGGCCCGCTGACTCCTCGAGTGGCTGCTGACATCTGCTGTGCCGTACTGGCCAGCTTCAACGCCCTTTTCAAGCACAGGAGAACTCTGTACAACCTCCAACAATTTTTAGGAGAGCCGCCATAAACATCTTATTCCGCAAACAGCACACGACTTGTGTGTGCGCGCACGTGTGTGTCATGTGTGTTAGGGAGAAAGGGGAAGAGGCTAAGCAAGACGATGGAGGCAGAGGGATGAAGCGAGGGGGGTGAGAGGAAAGGAGAATAGGATGGAGGAGAACGGCAGCCAACGAAGAGATTGAGAGGGAAAACAGAAAGAAAGAGGGGAGTGGCAAGGAGAAGCGAGGATTTGGACTGAGAGGATGGAGACAGAGAGAGACGGAAGGGGGCGAACAAGAGAGAGAAAATCTAGAGCGAGAGAGGGTGGGAGAGGAACTAGTGCTGCTGAAGCCTTAGTGTTGATCCAAGTTCCCATCAAATGGAGAGCATACCGTTCTCCATCTCGAATTCCATGCTCGTCATCCGTGCTCCAGAATAGATGTGAACATGTGTATACGGCTCTGCACTGGTCTGCCTTCTTTAGCAGCTTGCCAGAATACTGTTCCAGCCACAACTCCGAACCGGGAGGAGAGAGAGAGGGAGGAACAAAGGGCGAGAGCAATGAGACAAAGGCAGAAAGAGTGTGAAAAGTTGCACAGCCGCTGGCAATTACAAAATCAATTACAATTACATAATTAATTCCTGGGAGAGGTAAGTGAAGAAGTTCACAGAATAGAGTTCATTTTTCGTAAGAGTACAAAGGGTCATTGAAGAGAAAAGCGTCACGTGCTCACCCCGGTGGCCTTATGCGTGAGAGTGTCTCTGTTTTCCCGGCTAAACACGTGGCTTTTTTGCAGTGTTCCAATGATAAGATGAAGAGCTGTGATTTGAGCTTTTGAGTCCTGCAAAGAGAACAAAACCCAATTTGCATCGTCACTGCTTATTGCAGAACGGATCTTTGATTCTAAGAAGACAAGACAAAACTACTAGAAGCAGATGAAGGCGGTGGCAACATAACATGGTAGCCTCCTGTCTTAAAGTGCGGTCAAAAAAACATCAACTGACAACTTTAGAGGTGCCCTGCTTGCTTACCACTTCCCCTCCACCCCCCTGTCCTTACCCTACCCATCCTTCCTATCATGCTGGTGGTAGTGAGAGGAACAACGGTGGATGTTATCGTCAACTTACAGAAACTTGCTCCTCATACAAGATGAAAGCCTGTGTGAAGAGGTCGTATGCAATCTCTTCTATTCCACACTCGCTTGCTGCCTGCAAAAAAAGTGAAACAATATAAACTTTTTTTCGTTCCACATGCTTTCTGAATTTTTTTCAAAACAAACGCTGCTATAGAGTCCGTTATTCACTCCTGCGATGACGGACACGAAGAAAGACTGCTGAAGTCTAATTAACGGATTTTTCAACAAGAAAACGATATAGGACAAACTATTCGTATCAAGATGCACTAATTGATTGCAATAACTTCCGACTCGTGTTCAGATGAAGAGGCTTGGCTTGTCCCTAGCATACTGACGAAGTTACTTCGTCGTATAAACAATTTCCTTTGAGAGAAAGTTGTAGTTAGCATGAACTACCTCTGCAGATTGCAAATAAAGTCGAAGCGCCAATTCTGGTGCCACTTCAGAGATAGCTTCAATTGTCTGCCATGCGAACCCACATCATAGCACAAGGCGAAAACATTATTCGAAGCGAATGCACAAACAACTACCTATTTGCACGAGAAACATTTGCCCATGCATGCACTATAGCCCTGAGGCTTATGCTTGAGTTTGACTTAGATCCGCATAGAAGATCCGCATAGATCCGCATCTGATTACATAAGCCAACTCTGACTCAAACGTAAGCAAGTTTTGGAGGATTTCAGCGACAGCAAAACAACGTGAAACAGCCTGACAAGTTTTATAATAACATCTCGAACAAGGAGGCAGCGAGGGGATCATACCGTGTGTAGAAACTGAAAGATCTTTTGTGGGTTCAGATCTGCAGACAGGAATACTCTCACCAACTGATACCCACCAATCCGGACAAGGCATCACATAGTGAGCATTCAACACTTAGTGTTTCTCATGCGGTGGTGTCAAAACTACAAAACTGTCCTTGTTGTCAACGATAAACTGCGGTGATGTGACGCCTCCATTTCTGATCTCCCTTCAGAAGTGCATTATTTGAAACGGAATGCTGGTCCACCCATGCACCAATCATACCCCCACAAAAGGCTCCAGGAGAAACAAAATTGGAGATACAACGCGCTGAGCGTGGACCTCTCATGTCAACGCAGTAAGGGAGGCAGATGCAGAACGCACCTTCAAAGCAGAGAAGATGACTGGGGGAAGTGTATAGACAAGTCGGGTGGGGCCTCCCGCCCCAAAATGTTTCCTTACTGCCGTCAGAATCTGCTCCCACGTAGTTGTATTTTCCATGCATTAACAGCTTATCTTACACTGTCAATGAACATCCAAACAGTTGAGCTGTCCATATCTTTGCACTCTCCCTGACTCAGAAACACCCGCCAGGAAGGAGGCAGAACGAGACCCACGTGCATCTGTATCTGAACAGACAAATAAGCACTTCAGCATTTCGTACTGAATATGACGCTAACTTCCTGAACCCGTTGTAAATCCATCCATCAGTCAATTTCAGTCCTTCCAGCCACGCATTACAGAGGCTCGAGACTGTGCGCATTTACCTCAAATTGCACTTCCGGGTCATCGTTCACGAGCGCGTGCACGAGGCGTGCCACCAAGTTCTGCTCCTCCGCAAAGTCCTCCATATCCAACTGCAAATGCAGTTCCACGTTCTCTACAATCTTTAAGTGGTAGCCATGAGTCAACCTTAAAGCATGCAGAAGGTTGCAATTGTAAAGTCTTGAACAAGTCCGTTCGACTCCATGCATTGCAGATGTGGTAATGGATGCAAGGAGGCATAGGGGTAACTTAAACCTTTCTTTTTCGACCTCTTGCCCTTCCTAGGGCTGGGAAAGGAGAGTGTGAAGGACTCACTTCATCCATTGGAGGAACACCGTCGGTGTCGCGAATAAGCTCTTTCAATACAAGGAAAAGGAGCTCCACCTGCAATTGAGCGTGTTCTTGGAAAACATGCATAAGCCATTTTTATAAGTGCAATGACGTATTTGCTAATGTACAAAAATGAAAGGACGGACAGCCCGGGGCTATCATAAGATCATGGAAATTCCCACAGGGGCATTACACCCAAAAAGGTTTGGCGTGAGAAACTCCACACCAATTGCAAAGAGGGATAAGCCTGTTTCAACAAACACAGCTAGAAGAAATACGACCACCCTGTGAAGTTTGGTGGCCTTCATTCACCTTCTCAGGATCGCGAATGTAGGTTCCGTGCTTCAGAGTGCTCTGAATAATAATGGTGGCCATGACTTTATTGTTTTCGTAGTCCAAATGCTCCATCACTCGCGAATAGTGGGTCAGTCCGAGTACAGTAACCACATCATTGTACTTTTCTAAGGGAGCCGTCAACAAGGCCATAAGCTGCTTTGTAGCTTTGGCATCCTTGATTTTGCTCGTCCCATCCAATATCTTCACGCATGCTCCCTGTTTTAATAACACAGCATCCCCACACCTCGTATCCTTAGAGCTTAGATTCACAGGTCAATAATCTCAGCAAGTCATGACATTCCATCCATTCAAATCCACTCCGAATACGTCTGTGTTCCTATATAAGAGCAGCATGGTGAGAGTGCTTTTCGAGCCACTGAAGCACGAACCATTGAACTGCAATCAACTTCAAAAATTCAAAGCAACATACTAATCGGCCAGTTCCATAGAAAAGGTTTTAGTTGCACTAAGAAAGCATTGACATGCTGAACCAATAGTTATTCTCGACCATTTGGATATTCGGGTCCTTGGGGATTTTGCATTCTTCGAGTTTTTGAAGTAATCTTTGGAAAAAGCAAATATCTCACCAGAACATGGTCTACATAGTCGAGCCGATCCGAATGAACTCTGAGGACAAACGTGAGAAGTGCTACATGTAAACTCACGGACCCCACAATCGGCATGTTCGGGTTCGCCTCCAGAACCTGTACAGTGGAAAGGGTCATTCATGTAATCAAAGTCCAGAAGAAGACAGTGCATTCTGATGTCGAGCAAGTTTCCTAAGATGTGAAAATCGAATTACTCGTGGAAACCGTAAGATATTCTATGTACATGACTTTCAGAGGTGACAGGGAATGCTCAAATACCGTTTTAGTGTTATGGCCACATGTGTTCCATCTTTCATTATCAATACCTTTGAGCTAAAGTAAAATTTGCATGCACCATCTTTCAATATAACAGAACAACTACCATACTCAAGCAGGAAAAGGTTAAATTAGGGTAAAAATAGAGTCACTGTGGGTCATTGGGGTAAGGTTAGAGTTAGGATTAATATTATTAATCACACAAACAGTTAAAAATAGAGGCAGCTTGAGATTAACGTTGGCGTCAGGATCACGGTTGGGGTTCGAGCGAGGCTAACGTCAGGGATACAGGTCTGGATACAGCTTCGGAACTACCTTTGAAACAGCGCTGCTCAGCTTCGGAAATGCATCAACTTGGAGCAGCTCAGGCAGAACCTGCATAGCAGAAACAGATCAGGAAAAGGAAAAGGGCTCGTTACACCTAAGGATTCGTACGACCGTGAATTCCACGATGACGGAGATATGTTAGAATGGAAGTTGGTCCAACATTACCTCTGGTCGCCGAATGGCAAAACTTGACAGACGGTCCATAAGTTGCGACATCACCGTCTTTACATCCACGTTGGGCTGCAAGCAGGCCCCCATTCCGCTCAAATGAGAAGCTACAAAAAATCATGTATTTCCCATGTTCTCTGACATGGACAAAATCAAGATGTGCAGAAAATAACAGGAACGGTTTGGCATTGTATACCTGCAGTTGTGGGCAGGCGCCCAATAAAGTCTCAAGTGTTTGGAGATGAAATTCATCTGGAAAGACCTGAATTATGCAGTCCATAAGGTAGTACTGTGCTATTTCGTCTTTACAATTCACAACCTACAGAGGACGAGCCCACCCATGTTTCAGTAATTTGTTGAAAGTCAAAGCTGTGAGACAAGGTACACAAACAGACCCCACAGTCTCCACTTCTTGCAGAATGAAGGCTGAGGGCTAGCAACATATGTTACTTCCTCAGACAATGTGCTGAAACAGGATTAACCAATTGGACCAAAGAGCTCTTACACTTCTACATACATACACACATATTCTTCTTCTTACATTTACATGAGAGCGTACATACCTGTTCTAGAATCCGGGGAAGCACAATAGCCTTATACATATCTAAGTCTACGCCTTCCAACTGGCTTAATACGTGGAGATTCTTCCCAACCTGTGCCGGACGTTGATAGGTACGTGGTTAAAGAGGAAAAGCATACGAAAACAGTAATAATAACCACCGGAAGGAGGTACTGCTTCCATGTAGCGCCTATACGAGTAATCACATGCGAATCCACCTTTTCGAGAAGCAGTACACGAGAGGAGCAAAAGGAGCATAGGATAAGTTTGAAAATGAGCGGTTGAGAGGTGACTAACCAAATCTCGCAATTCACTCCTTTCTCTTTCTCGTTTCTCCTTTTCTCTCGGAGAACCCTGGGGTCAAATTGCAGGCATGCGCACCGGTAAGCCATACAACTAGTCTTTCCGAGAAAAGGGAGACAGAGCGAGAGAACAAGAGGGAGGAAGAGGGCGGGGGATCCTTGACATTACAACACATTCAAAGATACGCAATAGTTTGCAGTGAATACTTCAAAATTAAGCAAGGTATTCGACAAGCACCTGGTGGATCATCCGCACCCAAAGTTTGTTCATCTCGGTGAAATTCTGAAGAACAAACTCCACTGCATCAGTCACCGTTCCACCTTCCCTGCACAAACAAATAGTAGCTGCCGTTTCTTTACGTGACTGACCAGTATAGTAATCCAACGAAAATGACGACCTATGGCAAACTCAACTTCCCAGTCAAAGCTTCTTCTGAAGCATCACCAATAATCAAGAAAATCAGCACGCATGCCGAGTCAATACTAGAGCCCCACACCTTCCTATATAAGCTTCAAGACAAGGAGAGTCCTTCAGAAGCTGTGGGTTTCAGGTCTTTAAGCATAACTGTAGAGAAGAGAGTGCTCACCTCTCATACTCAGAGCCGACATCCGGTAATTTATCTTTACTGATTTGTGAAAGGTAACTTCGCAAAAATAAGCCGCGAATTGGATGCTGAACTCCCCTGCACATCTCCACTAAGTCCTTAAGCACATCCTTTGCAGGAGCCTCCTTCGATTTGATGTAGACAGAGCCCACCGTGCAGAGCAAATACCTGTTGTAAAAAAGCCGATCGAAAGGCATGAAATGAGTCAGATAAGGTTTAGGGATAAAAAAAGTAAGGAAACGACCAATTGAGCAAGTAAGTAGCGCTCAGCTGAAAAAGGTAAGCACGAACTTTTTAACTTTCTGAAGGTAACAGGTCCCATTCGGTCTATTCATAGAGAGCTAAAAGGAACATACGGGAGGTGAGGACGACATGATGTCCTCAAACAATTATGCACTTACAGACGTGGTAAGATGTTGCCAGAATGTTGAACCAGTTCGTAGACGTCCGCATTTGAACGACCTCGGCGGCTTTCTTCCTCGAAGAAGAGCTCCAAGTGCCTGAGCTCATCGAATGTGCGCATATCTATTAAAGTTACAAGTAAAGGGAACGCTTGGAGGAATCCAGTGAAATGAGATAGACTTGTCTTGGTCCAAAGCAAGTCTCGTATACTTACCCTCCGCATGATTGCGGATATTGTTACCCATTTCTTGGAGCACGATGTAACCATGCTTAACAATGTCAGAGCAAACTCACGTGAAAGAATTTGACAAGATTCCTTCATTGTAGCTTAGAGGAAGATTCGATAGACCTGCACCGGTAAACTTTCTTGTGACTTCAACTTGGACTTCGTACAGTAGTTTTACAACCAAAACACACCATAACGTAGTTTGTACAGCTAAACAAACGGAAAGAGCGGACATAAGTAGTGAATAAGAGCCTTAATGGCATGCAAAAACCTTCAAAAGGATTAAAAGCAAAGCTCTTGTTCCAGTTAACCACTAGCGTATGTTAGGAAATAACATTTCCGTCTTAGATAACAAGTTAGCGGGCCTTTATTCTTCTTCCGATGTTTCTTTAGGTGCGTTTAAAGGATACATAACTCATAATACTTCTGTGGGGATAACTTGGACGTGCGCAATTCGCCAAGCATCTGTGCTGAATATTTGAGAGCTTCCCTCAAATTGTTGCCGTCCTGCATTAAGAAACGGGCACTCTCATTTATCACGACAATCACGCAAACCCTAAGGAGTTCCAGATCCTGTAGCCATGCGTTTTGACCGGGAGGCCCCCTCACGAATGCCGAACAGCAATGCTGCCTCCGCCCCAGAGATGACAAGGGGAGGGGAAATGGAGGAGACGGAGAAGGAGCAAGGACAGGAGAAGAGCGGACTCACGTACCAGCGCCCTCTTCATGTAAAATGCCTGCTGCTTCACCACATTCATAGCGTCTGCGAGCCATTTCTCCTGCTCCTCGCTCTGCGCCATGGCCGAATCAGCCTGCAGGAAAGAAGGATACGCCAGTTGAGATCGGATGCTGCAAGAATGGAAGGAGGGGAGGAAGGTCGGAAGCGGGAAAGGGAGGAAGGGAGGAGAGGAGCAGATCAACCAGGAGTGAAATGGACGGAGCCAAACGAAGAGACTAAAGAAGGGCAAATACGAGAGGGAGAGAGAGACACGAGAGTAATGGAGGAAAAAATCCAACAAAACCAGGCGTTCAAGAAAACCCTCAGCAGGCAGAGTTGACAAGACGCCATAGGCAGACTACCATGGGCTGGCCTTCCTCCCGTGCGCAGAGCGCCCCGAGGAAGGCGGGTAAGGAATTCTGACCGAGCGCTAACCCTAACCCTAACCCTAACCCTAACCCTCACCCTCACCCTTCCCCTCGCCCTCGCCCTCGTCGCCCTAACCCTAACCCTAAACCTAATTTCGGCAACGAAGGGCTCGCCACGTGGCGCCAAGTCGCCTTGTCTGCGTTTCCGCTCTTCGCGGCGAAGCTGCCACGTGGCGCCCACTGTTAAGCCGCCGACCGCAACGGCAGCGGTTGGAGCACCGCCCGCACGAGTGGTCACATGTCGCAGTTCTGTGGGCCGTGGAACGGGCGATGGCGGCACATGGGACACGTGGAGGGTATGCCGGCGCGCAGTTCTGCATGGCGCTGCAAACCGGTTTTGACTCAGATCGGCATTTTGGGCGTTTTTCGGTCCGTTCTTTCTGGAAGCGGCAGGAGGAGGGTTTGGGTGCTGGCGAGGGAGAGAAGGGAGGAGGCGGGCGATGGAGGATGAAGGGAGGCGCTGGCAGCGGCGGATCGTTAAAGCTGCGGCGAGACCATTGCGGTCGGCCTGCTTAGCGCACGTGTGGCAGTATGACGAGCAAGAGTTTGGGTCACGCAAACATTTTTCGAGGAAAAATGTCATTCAAGCTCTTGAGAATGTGCTGCTGGTAAGAAATTGATATGCATGTATTACCCACATGTACGAGTTTAGGCTTAGCCTCCCCTCAGATTTTGAAAATTCAACTATTTTTTATATTGAAAGAGGGCTTAGCCCCCCCCGAGCCAAAAACTTGGATCCGCCACTGACCTAGGTGATTGGAGATACTCTATCTTCCTTGTTTATGTAGGTGCATGTTGACCTTTTCATGTAAGAAGAATAAGGCGTGTATTTGTAACTGCATGTCTATTAGTGACTAGTAATTCATCTGAATGTCATACAAACTTTGTTCTTTTTTAGAAGCCGAATATCACATTAAAGTTCAGTGCATTGCAGCTGAACAATACATTGGTTTCAAGGGAAATTTCGAATGGACATTTGTGGTTCATGAACAGAGATATGACCGGCGAGGTCTGTTGGAGGCTGGTGCGGAGTTTCTAAAACTGAACCAATTCGAACCCGTCTTCCATCACCTCCTCGAGCTCTCTTATCCGGTAGCCATGCGTGATGCGATACTCCTTGAGCAGTTCCTCGGATGACTTTTCAAACTAAAAGCACAATATCTGTATTGCGAAAGCTCAGTGGTTTGTTGAGTGACTCCTCCATGCGAAGCCTTTTCGATCATCGGAGGCAGCCATAAATTTATTCTTAGTTCATTGGCCAGAACAGATTAACTTGAAAACATCAAATCAAAACTTTTTCGGTTGTTTGACATTTGTGATGTTTTATTAGGAACTTGTGCTACGTTGACCCATTGCAAACTTGTCATGTGGTGTCCTATTAAGTGAACGCCGTGGTTTTTGAACTTCTTTTACAATGTACGCAGGAATCTGAACCTTCTGATGAGTCCGGACCAGAAGTTGATATCGACCAATCGGATTTCAGCAGCGAAGGTCCAAAAAGACCTCAACCGGTGGATCGATCAAATGGTTCAACTTTCTTCTCTTTCTTCTTCGTCTTTCTTCTTCTCTTCTTTCTTTCTTTCTTTCTTTGCCTGTTGTCACTTTCAAATGTTCGAGTGAGCTTTCTCATAGTTTGAGGGCACCTTTGGATTGGGTCCGTTGAAAGTTCAGGGCGACAGGTTGGACCTTCCAAAACTAAAAGTTGGGTTTTGACAATGGTGGCCAGATGTGTCCTTTCACTTCAAAGAGGACGAGAAAAAATGCATATCTACTTTGGAAACGATCGAAGACATGGGATTTTCAAGACATGAAGTGCAATGTATTCTTCGAATGAGGCCAGGTAAGGGTCCTCTGGTGAAGGTACTGGCACTTGCAAGGTTTTGCAGGTAGGAACTTGGACAAGTTTGATAAGAAAATGTAAATGGCCCTACAATGCGAAATTCATTAGCCAAACGAAACGCTTGCTTTCTAATTGTTTGCTTTTTTTTTTTGTCTTCAAACTTGTGCAGACGCTCGTGTCGACGAAGTTGTGGATCTTCTTTTGACTGACCCACTTCCGCAGTCTGTGGTTGAGCTTCAAACACTGCAGCATAACCCTTTTGAGTTTTTATTCACGTTCGATTTGTTTTTAGATGCCAAACATAACATGCACGAGCAGTTGTTTGAGGCTCGCTCACGCAAGCGAACTTTGTGTCAAAACCCTACAACTGGGGTTTTCAGAATTTCCAGAGAATATTTGACGTTGATCTCGGTAACTGAAAATGCTAAGAAACGATTTTTGTGTGGTGTATGGTCAGCAGCAAGGAGTTGCTGGCGAGGAAGGAGGCCTTTTGCATTCCGAACAAATTTCATCCAGCAAAAAGAGGACATTGGACGAGCCTTCCTCGAGAGAGTCACCCTCCAAATCTCTGCGCAGAGGCTTTCGAGGTCGACATCATCACAGGGGAGAGGGGTCGTCTGCAAGACCAGATATCGATATCGGGAATGCAAACGGTCTCAATGTGAATAATAATGTTGAGATTGTTGTTGACAGTATCGAAGCCAATATCGATAAGTCGGCATCGCATGCATATTCAACAGGAGATTCGGTAAGGGACGCATGGCGAAGCAAGCTTATGGCCATCCTTTCCTGTTGGGGTTCAACTCAAAAGCTTGAGGTGAGAAATGCTACTTCTCGAGGAGAGCAAGGGAACGGAGAGAGCGTGTGGGAGGGAGAGAGAAGCGGAAGGGAGCGTGAGACAAGAAAGGGCCTGGAAAAGGGAACCATGGGCGAGTGCTTGTACAAGTTTAGTTTTCACGGTTGTATGATCCCTAGACAGTTTGAAAAGCTCCTTCCGTTTGAATTTCTCAATTTCCTGCCTTTTCAGTTCAGTTGTTTATTATTTGGACAATTATAGATTCGTTTGATTCTTATCAGTTGTTTGGAATGGCTCGAAAAATACTATCGTTTGCAGAGGATAACACTCGTATGCCCGGCTTCTCTTACTCTTGCAGTCACTGTTTCTTGATCAAATTACCGCTGTGGCGGCTGGCCTTGAGAACGAAGTGTATGAGTCTTCGCGTTCCGTATGTCCGTCATACCACTTGAAGCTGCGAGATATCGTGTCAGATTTGAAGGTTAGAAAAGAGCACTCACTCACCTCACTCTAAGCACAGCAGGTTCTGGGGTACAATAATTGTTGTACATCAACTGAATGGCCACCTATTGCTGTTGGTGGCTTGACTCGGATGAATGCTTGTGTTTACGTGTTCTTTTCAACGCTTGTTTGTCTTCCTTCTACATTGATGTCACTAACCGTCCGTGTTCTTTTCAACGCTTGTCTTTCTTCCTTCTACATTGATGTCAGTAACCGTCCCCTCTTGCCCGCTTTCTCCCTCTCTTCTGTGTGTTCGCTGCCATCGGCTGGTGCAGGCGAGCAAGGAGCTGCGCACCAAGCTTGTGGAGGGGACCCTCTCTCCGAAAGCTGCCATCCGCAGCCGACAGTGACTCTTTGCGAAACCACGAGTGGCACTTCACAGTGGTTGAATGTGGCCACTTGCTACGCCCCTCATTGGCTGTAAAAGAGGACATGTTGGCTTTTGCCACACACAGTCTGATGGGTACAGGGGCTATGTTCGCGAGACAGGCGAATCTTTAACGAAAGGTTACAAAGCTTGTAACCATAAAAATTACAATTAGTTTTCTCTGGAAGACTTCGGTGGCATGAAAAAGTCGTCCTTTTCTCGTCTGCTTTGAAGACGAAATTTCCCATTTCTGCTTTCTTGTTGTTGTTTGCTTTCATTGTTCTGACCATCTCCTGGTGGTTCGGGATCCATGAGTGTTCGAGATTTACAAAATAACTTCCATTGCAACATGGTTTCAATGCTTACTTAGGAGAAGGAGACCAGCTAAGCTCTACGCAGAATCTCGAGTTTTCAAGACCTCTGTTGCTTCCTACATTACTTTCTTCACTACCGCAAAACGATTATGTTGTTGTTATGATTGCTTGGGACTCCCGCTTGCAGCTGTCCTTCGACCGTTATTCATGATCTAAGAAAAATTCCATCACAGAGCCTTTTCTGTGACTTACAATAGACACTTTCATGCTTAAAAGGAGATTAGCAAACCAACTATCGATGTACACAAGCTGCTTGAAAGAATTAGAAGAAAAACGGCCTTCATGATGAATTTGATCAAGACCATGATCCCAAGGAGCACCGTAAACGGAACTACAGGCAGTTGCTGCTGTTCTTTAGATAACTAGCAAACGATGAACCAAAAAAAAAAAAGACTACACTGCTTCCCTGGTCTAGTTATTTTGTCTAAATCTCGTTTTTTCGGGGGAATCGGGATGAAGTTGCTGGACTCAATTAATTTCGTAGGTCTCGAACAACCTCAAAGACAACAATAAAAACAAAGAACAGCAACGACACAAAACATGGAAGATTCCGTACTCAAGCAAATGTCAAAAAAAGGGATTCGTGCCAGCAAGGTCTGACGTTTGTTTTTTTCCCCCACTGACAACGGGCAAAAAAAAAAAAAACATCGGCCCACTTTTACAACTCCCCTCTACTGAATGTCACATCCTATCAAAATATCTCACAAAAGCGCCCCTCACGACCTTGAACAAAGAAAAGAATCTTGGGGCTTTTGAGAACACTACTCCGAGGGAAGGGTCCCTTGACTGTCTGCCTCCAAGTATGGATGGCAGCCCACCTTCAAAAGGAGGCCTCCACCATGATACCCATCCATAAGAGGCATCCGGTTGAAGGCAGCCCTTGGAGGCATTCTTCCTCCACTCACAATCAAAATCCCGTTATAAAGTGCCAATATTTAACAGAAAGGCGCTTCGTTTATGAAGAGTACATAGGAAAGAGACTCGGGCACATAATCCCTGTGCGCAGTTTACCACTTCCGTCCCGTTTAATTGACAGGCTCCGGCTTCGTCATCCAGCGGATCACACAGCCCCTGCTTTCCAGCACAGCGATAATTTCTCCCGGTATTTTATCCCGTAGATCTATAACTAGCTTCAGCTTCTTCAGACCCTCACAGCGCAGGAAGGACTGAGCCATCAATACTGGACTTAAGTTATTGCAGTGTACAAGCTTCATGTTTCCCATGCATGCCAAGGAGGCCATCGCGTCAAGCCCTTGGCTTGTGATTGGACAATACGATAGATTGATCTGCAACCCATCTGGCTCGACATCAATTGACTCGTCCAATCGTAGAAAAAACGCTTTTCTCTGTGTCTATCTCTCTCTCTCTCTCCGCTCTTTTCTCATATATCGTCTCTCATCCACTTTCATTTCCACTTTTTCTTCTCACTTTGCTCAACTACCTCTGCTTCTTACTATCTTGAAAGGAGAGAAAGGGATAAAGAAAACATGAGTGGGCGCACCTGTCGAAGATTTGAGCAGCCCTTCGCAAGGGCGAGCAGGCCCTCATCTCCCACGGCTCCGCAGTGTTTAAGGTCAAGATCGGTAAGGTGGGGCAGCCCCTTGGCAAGGTATGCAAGCCCTCTGCTTGTGATACCTCGACAGCCGCGAAGCTCCGCATTGACAATATCTTTGCAACAACCGATTGCGCGGAGCCCTTCATCTGTAACTGCGGTGTAGGAGAGGTTGATTTCCGTCAGGGACTGGCATCCCTCAAGAAGCGTGGTGAGACCGACATCTCCGACCTGTTCACACCTGCTAATGCCAATACACGTTCATATTATGAAAAATGACAGACTGAGACAGGCATGCAACGAAACCAAACCTAAATGGAGCTTTAATGTCGATTACATTTGACAATTGAATTAAAGTCGGCAACTAAGTCAGGGGCGAGAGTTGCCATGACCGTACCGATAGAGGTCCAAATATCGTAATGCTTTGCAACAGGCCTTTAAATGAGAGATTCCGGTGTCCGTGACACCTACAGCAAACCCCAACTTCAGCGTGCGCAAGTCCTGGAACTGCGCAATCGCTTCCACATCTGCAGGCCCGTGGAAATTGTCAAACCCTGGAAATTTAAAAAATCACTTGGACGTGAACGTTAGCAGACATGGGAAGCTGTATGATGGAAGATGTGCATGCCAAGAGAGCAGAGAATCTTGCCTCCATCATCAATAGCGCAGTCGGTGCAGTCCAAGGTTTGCAGATTTGAGCAGGCAGCAGCCACCAATGCCAGCCCATGCGAAGTAATGCCTTGGCAGTTCTCCAATAACAACGTTTTCAAAGACCTTCTCTAGCGATTACAGTGGCACCCAACACACCCTTTTGCCGGCTCAACCACCGCAAATACAGTACGCCTAGATTGTATGTAGGATAAGCAGCTACTACTATTAAGAGAACAATGATGAGAAAACGGGGGAAAGATCATGGTGATGACTGACATAAAAAAAAGCAAAACCCTGTTAGCGAGAAAGAAATACCTGCAATTCTCTGCGACTACTTCAAGAGTTTTATCGGATATGTCCTGGCAGCATGTGAGGTCCAGATACAGGAGACCTGTGCAGCCAGCTACCATTGCAGTCACCCCTGTGTCGAGAACAGGGCACCGTTTCAGGCAGACCTCTTGCAGCGCTTTGCTGGCCAGACATGCCCCAGTGAGCCCTGCGTTTGTGATGCAGCAGCGCTCCAACTTGAGAACATGAAGGAAGGGAAGTTTGGGAAGACACGAAAGTACACTGTCTGCAAGCTGCAACGAAAGAAACGGGGTGCCCATTGAAGCTAAATGTGAGAAAACAGAGACGGGGACAGGAGTTGGGAGCCACACGGAGATTGTTTTCTTGAAGATGATGGATGAGATGCGTCCCTCAGTTGCATAGCAATAACAACAAGGAAAGAAGGTGTGACCTTAATTAGCATGACGGAATCCAGAACACTTGTTTTAAACATCCTTTTGGTTCATTCACGACCCACAAAGTTTTCCCTTCTGGCCGTGAACGGTTCTGGAAAGCCAGCCCATTTCTCATACGCCTATGATGTTGGGTGTTGAGATAATTCCCAAACACCTCACAAGCTAGGATACAAAAATGCAGCACTCATTTCAACAAAGATTGAATCGCTACAATTTATCGCCTCAAATTTGTTATGACATTACCTAACAATCGACAAGTAAGACAGGCAGGCATTCGGGTGTCGATTTTTTTTGGAGTTTTTACTGTTCCAAATTACAAGCAATGGCAAAATGGTTCAGCTAACCTGGTGACAATGTGAGAGCGTCAGCTGCTCCAGCTGGGTTAACCTGCTTGTCAACTTTACAATGCCCAATTCAGTGATATACTGGCATCCGGTGAGGTCTAAAGCCTGGTCCACACCCAGTGAACAGCTTTCATCAAAACCCTCCTTCACGGCACGCTAAGTAGAAGGTCGAGGTGTTCCTTTAAAGAATCACAGGATCGAAAAAATTAAGACTTAGAAAAAGGCGGGTAAAACATTCCTCTGTTGAACAATGCATAGGGTCTGGAGGATGGCTGGGACTTGTCTTTAAGCCGGTGACAGCATAACCTATTTAAGGAGTTTCCTTACTGCACAATTACCTTCCAGAGATGTCAAAATATGCACTCCCTCGACTATTCAGGAGCAAAGACGGGAGACCATTCTATTTGGGAAATAAGATGAGCCGACAAGGACCATCTACGAGTGATTGAGTTGACCTTGCTTTCGATTTTTTAACATGTGTACAAGCGAGCAGGAAGAACTCTTTGAAAGAACAACAGGTTGTGCTTTTCTCCTGGATATCCTATTTCACATTACCTTTGAATCTATCGGAGGCGCCCAAAAGCAATTACACAAATCAAACCCTCCACTACCATTGTCGAAAGGAAGACCACAAACATCTGGATTGGGAAACATGCCTTCAGAGAAGAGCTCCCTCCTTCCAATGCTGCAAGTGCAGAATCGTCCAAAAGATTGCATTGAGCAAGGTTGAGATGGCTCAGGGATGGCAGACAAGCTACTGTTCGCAATCCGCTGCTTGTGACCTGCATAACAAAATGTCATTATTAAGACTATGTATGACTTGCATTGTGAATAACAAACATTTTACATTCGAACCTTGATAAGAGGCAGTATTCTGCAACCAGAGATTAGCCAGAAAGGAAGGACACTTATCAAGGGAAGTGACAGCATTCAAACTTGGTTTTACCCGAAGGCTGGACATTCAGAATGGAAATAAGGAATGGCATAGACTCAACATACTCTTGTGTCAGCGAGATCGAGAGTACACAGGCGAGTGCAATTTCCCACTAAAAGTGCAATACCGATATCCGTTATGCCAACACACCACTTCAAGTTGAGATTCACGAGATTTTTGCATCTTGCAGCAATGCAGCTGAGTCCAATATCCGTAATATCACGACATTTGGACAGCTTCAGCACCTGCACGAAATCGTCTCACACATGAAATCCATTTTAAGTCGTCATTAGCAGCCGGTACTTAAGAAGACTCATGAACACTGAAATCAACGCGAAAACCAAAGAGCACTTGAGGTCCGATACAGCACAGAATAGAGCGTTTATCGGCTACAAACTTCAATGAAACACAATCTGTCAACCAGAAACAAAGCTACTTGCAATACCTGCTGACAAGTCCTGACGACGATCAATCGCAATGCCATTCTATACAAGACGTCACCAAGCGCCACCATCTAATCAGGCGGAACTGCTGGCAACTAGAAGAGTGTGACAAAAAGGCACAAATAAGTGACATAAAAAACAGCAGATTAAAGAACGACACATTCTATCGAGAGGAGTAACTCGCAACACACTTCAGTTAGTTTGTGGACCGGAAAACAAACCGGAATAAAAAAAAAAGTTGTTGCGATTGCAGCATCGTCCCCCATGGAGTTCACAAAAACGATCATTTCTTCAGTGGTGCGTTCAAGACACTCCGAATCTACTCTGCATCTGCTCATGCATGGGAACCCAAACACGATTCACGCTTTTGGGAAGAAAGCTGAAATTCACCTGGAGATTTCGACATTGGGCTACAGCCATCAGGGCAGCATCCGGCAGAGGAACTCGAGCCAAGCTCAAACTCTTCAATGCAGAGCAAAGCTCTCCCATCACCTGTAAACTATCGGCGGTAATCCTCTTATTGTTTGAAAGATCCAACTTCTGTAACTGAGGCCCATACTTTCTCACAACAGATCGCACATCCAAATCTGTCACCTGCGTATGAGGAAAAGACTTGGTGTAGAGTTGGTGCCTGTGTATGTGCGCGCGTGCATGTGTTTGGAAGAGTGTGTGTAAGAACTCGAGAGAGAGAGAGAGAGAGAAAGAGAGAGAGAGTGAGAGAAAGAGGAAAGGGGAGGTTGCGAGAGAGGAAGGGAGGGACAGGGAGTGGAAGTGTGAGTTGGAGAGGGGAAGAGACAGGGCCGAGGGGGAGAGAGAGAGAGCGAAAGAGAAAGAGAGTGACAGTGCAAGAGGAGAGCTGGGAAGGGGGAAGGGTGCAGGGGAAGTGGGAGAGGGACTGGGGAAAGGGGGGGAGGTGAGAGAGGGAGAAAGAGAGAGAAACCTGCACGCAAGCCGAGCAGTCGAGAGCAGTGAGGTTGGGGTAGCGCAGCAGCATGCTCAGAATGACTGGTGCCCTCAGTACGCGGATGGTGGAGCACGCGGCGCTGAGCAGACGCAGCCATCGCCTGCAGACCAGACTGCAGCGCTGGCGCTCCACGGGATGCTGCACCCTGTTTAGGATGTTGATCAGGAGGTCGTCGCTCAGGAGGAGGTTCATCACATCTCTGCCTGCCATCTTCAGCGCCTCCAGCATCTGCTGTTGAAGCTGAGCAGGCGGAAGGAATTTCGGTCAATACAGCTGAAGCCACCTTGTATTCGATCGCCTTAGGTTTTGCAGTCTCAATCTGGCTGCAAGCTTGCCGCAGAATCGTAATCTGACCAGAGCTTGAGTTTGGTTTGGGTTCAGATGCTTGCAGGGTGTCTGAATTTAAGTTGTAATTAAGCAAATCTTAAACTGAATCCTGGAAGGGCAACGAGGGTGTTTCAGCTGCACGCAGCGTACAGTATGTGGCAGGTCCGGAAAATGTCTAGCTCGTCAAAATGCAACTCCCACATTATCGGAAACATATGTTAAGAATTCTCGCCACAATAAAGGAGCGGTATTTGCAACTGAGGCTGAGTCCAAAGGCCATATTTCATCTTCAATAACTCAGGAAGTTGAACAAACAAAATCAATGTAATTAGGAGTCGCGCTTTCGAAAAGAACTACGTCAGTACACCATCCAACCGCTGAAAGTAGCCCACATGTTGCCCTGGCCCGTCCGTCCCTGCACGGCCTCCCCTCCCCTTCCACCCCCCCCCCCCACAGCCCTGGCCGCCATGGCCGCAGGCGCTGCCCTGCCCGGTGGTTGCCACAGCCCCGTTCCGTACGCCTGCCCGAGCAGGAGCCCTAGAGGGAGGGCCAAGCGGGGCGGGCCCGGGCAGGGACCGACCCAGATAGTCCGTACAGTGCGTCGCCCGGATGTGCGCTGGAGTCGCCACGTAGGAAAATTTGGAAGATCGTGGCCGTCCAAACGGAAGGGATCTGGGATCGATCTCGCGATGGCGACGCCCTCGTACGGACCGACCGCGGAACGCGTGGAGCCACGACCGCGACGGAGGCGCCCCGGCGACCGTACGGCAGGGGAAGCTGCCGTGAAGGTCACGCGTGCAGCCGTATCGTACGACAGAGTACAACCGAAGGCAGCCCGCGGTAAGGACAGACGGCTGCCCATGGTCAAAGCAAGATAATTTGTCGCCTGCGTGACGACCGTACGGTCATACGGTCGTACGGCCTGGGCCGACCCGGGGGCGCTCGACGAGGGCGGGCCGGCGGGACACGCGGCCCTGCACCACCATTGGCTGAAATATGCTGACGTGGACACAGCAGCAGTCCTCGTGTCCGCCACGTGGCGGACGCGTGCGTGCACGCGCCGGCGCGTGGGCGCGTGGCGGCCTCCACGCAGGCGATTGGCGGAGCGCCCGCCCGCGGGCCCGCGCCGGAGCCAGGGCCAGGGTCAGGGGGCGCCGCTGCTGCGGCTTCTGCTGCCGCTGGTGCCGGTGCCGGTGCCGGTGCTGGTGCCGGTGCCGCCAAGAGGGCGACCGGCCGCGGCCTGCAAAGCGCAGGGCGCCCTCGTGGTTAGAGGCCCTCTCGGCAGGCACGGACGGACGGACGGGTTCCGGCCCTTCCCTGCCCTTCCCGGGCAGCCTGAGTGAGACCTTGGATGGCGAGGGACATGGGTTGGGTGGTGAGGCCTGCGGTGAGATGGAAGAGTCGGCGAGGCACGCGCTACGATCATGCAAACATGTGCATGTATGTGCATGCACGCAATGCACGCATGTGCATGCACGCGCGAGCGACACATACTGATGGATGGCGCATGGGCGGGATGGCGAGCGCGAGCGCACTTCCCCGTCCCAAAGTGCGCCTGCTGCATTCAGAGAGTCCCGTGTCCTTCACCACCCTGCAAGATCGCTTGGCTGTGGGCACAACAAGCTCCGTGACGATTGCCAACGGACGGTCCGCAAGCTCATAACAGTAGGCACAAGAAGGAGTGTCCGGCAACAAACTGACAGGACCACCACCCAATTGGAAGGTAGTTGGTATTATTGAGAAAAAACACGGGGGAGAATTGAAACCCGAATACAGAATGTGGCCACAACCGCACCATTTTTCGGCCACGGCCAACGCTACTTTGCCCCCTCGAGCGGAGATAGCCTAGTTACAGTGAAAGCGCCTCCACAAAAACCCCTGCTTTCCTTCTTTCTGATGACAAAAATGAACATGACCTTGGCAAGGTCATAGAGACCCCATCTCTAGCCTTTGTTTTCTACAAAACTTCAAACGGGCCCGTTCAGAGTGGGACAAAATGACCTCGCTCTGCCTTCCCAAGGGCGGGCTTTCCACGAGATTCTCCATGCTCGCTCGCTCGCTCGCTCCCCCACCTTCCTCCTCTCTCTCTCTCTCTCTGTGATGTCTGGTCAAAAATAGCGCAGGGTTGAAACTACTCCTCCATAGTGCCATCTTCTTCTCCTCCCTGGCCAGGTATTTCATTGAACATAAACTGCTCTTGGTACTCCATAAGGAACTGCGTCGATCTCTTCACATCAACAAACAGCGAGTACACGCGACTCACGTCTTCAATCTCCACTGCTTTCCCCTTCCGTTTCTGACAGGCGAGTGAAGCAGCTGTTATGAGCTGGATGGCATAGCGGAGCGAAGTTTCAGTCCCGATTTTGGCCAAAAGTTCTCTTGCATCTTCTACCACATCGACATCCTCTTCCTCACATCGAATGTCAAGAATCCGACGCATTTCCAGCTCACTGTAAGGCTGCAATCCCTCCAAGGAAGCCCAACTAACCTCCGTTAGTACGAGAGAAAGAAATTATCAGAGTATGACTGACAAAAGGAAGCTGGAACAATGCCAATCACGTTGAAGACCAACCATACCGAAAAAGTTGAAAAGTGATCGTTTAAAGAAAGGCCTTCAGGACTTCAGAAAACCACCTGGGTGGAGATGATGAGCAGACGGTCCAGCAGGTCTATGGGAATGCCATGTGGCGACTTGAAATTGGTCCCCCGAATCCTGGTAATGCCGCGATTGGTTGCTACCACCAAGATGGGGGCCATTTCATTCTCCAATGCTCGGCCAAGAAATGAAAAGCACTCGATGTCCAGCATGTGGACCTCGTCAATGAAGAGCACGCCAGGAATAATTTCTGCCTTGCCCTCCTCTCGCCATTCTGCAACTTTGCTTGTTATCTGATCACGAATCTCGGGCCGAATCTCTCCAGTATCGCCAGTGAATAGGGCGAGAAATCCCTGTGCTCTGCTCAAGATCATCGTCGTAAAAAAATGGGAGAGGAGGTCAATTTAAAAAAAAAAAATCGATACGTTGGAAAGGATATCAGTCGTTCTTACAGGAGAAAGTGGTGCATGAGAAAAATCTAGCACTACTAACGTTTTCTGCTCTAGTGCGTGTTTTTGCTATACTGTATGTCCAAGGAAGACGAGCAATTCAAAACATGCTGTCGTTTATGGATCCTTTTGGTTCTAATGTATGCTTCATTCCATGAAACTAGCTGGATGCTTCTAACTCCATACAATGAAATTGTCAGCATCCAATGCTGCCATAGCACGAAGATCCTAAATGCACTCTCAAACAAGCAGAGCACATATACTGTCAACCACTGACGCAAACTCCTCTTTCACTTTCGCTTTTGGACAAAAAAAACCCCTTAATAAGCTGGGAGGGCATTCTGTACCTGCTGTTGATGACGTCGATTTCATGCAGCGTCACCACATGCACCACCTCTTTCCTCTTCTGCAACTCTCCATCCGGGCACTGAACAAACTTTGTTGTGGGCCCAGTTGCATCATAATCACGAGACCGAGCAAACGACCTCCCTAACTTCGTAATCTTCCCTGTGGCTTTGTCAATCGCAATCACATCTCCGCTCTGCACCTTCTCTTTGCTCAGTGCCTCAATCATCTTCGTTCCAAGGTCGTAAATTGTCTCCATTTCGGTGGTCTTGAGGGTGAGCTTGCCAGTCTTGGAAGCTGCTCCAGCAGTTGCTGGGCGATCAATCTGAATTTCCACCACCTCTCCCTCGATCATCTCCACCTCCTCCTTGATCCGCACGCCAATTGCCTTCCGAAAGGCCTGCGTACTCGCCGTGTTCAAACAGAATATTCACCCTGCTTGCAAGCGTGAAGACACATTTCGATCTCCAATGCTGTCGCACTGAACGACTTGAGACAGCATCTTTTTAAGGGGTCATCAGGCAGCCAAGACATGAATCGCAATGAAAAATGATGGTGTCCATTTTCTAAAACGACCTTTGCTTAAAGTGGCTCTAAGTAACCGAGCTTTGGGATGACCAAGGGATTGTGAGCAAATGACAATTTCACTTAAGGCTTCTCATACTGAAGTTCCACGAAGCATCTTGCTATGCTATGCATTCTGCACGAGAAACAGCTTTAACTTGTTGAGTGTTTGTTTGGCGTTTTATAGACACGGACCTGACGACAAATCTCCTCTAAATCAGCACATATAAGCAAGGATTTGGTATCCGATTATGGGTAAGACCCCGAGACGACCTATCATTACCGCAAAGATAATTTCAACAAGTAGTCAAGAACACAAAGTGCAGCAAAAGTGTAGAAGCAGCATCCAAAACCCCAAAACTTCGGCGTCATCTCTGAGCTGAATATAACTCTCACTATTCTTCAGCCTCCTCCCCTAACTTGCGTCCTCATCGTAAACCTCATCATCACACAATTCTAAGCCTTACCGTAGCTGTAGTTCCTGGTCTTTGCCTGACCTTCTGATCTAAGCCATAAACATTAAGAATCTTCTTGTAATTCTGATAATTACTCTCAACTCTACATACATCGCAACACTAGCCCGAGTCCTGTAACTAACCCTAATTCTCACCCAAAACCTAACTCTACTGACCGTAACCTTTATCCGCCTCAACCCGCCAACGCCCTAAGCCTATTCCAAGAATCAACCTCAAACTTAACCGAACGGTAACCATGAATCTGATCCAGCCATAATACTTTAACCGTTAAACACAATCTCAAACCCAACCCAACTCTAACCTAACCTCCTCAATACAGGAGCCAATATAGCCTCGCCAATTTCCTCCAGAAAGTACCGAAGCCCAATCATAACCAAAACACGCTAGACTATCCCTAGTCTCTCAACCTAAACTCTAACCTAACCCAAAATTTAGCCGCGTGGATTAAGCTTCGAAGAATCAAAAAATGTTTGGACTCTCTTTTCGAACCAAATTACTGTTAGCCCTAATCCTAATCCTAACCCTAATCGTAACCCTAACCCAAACCCGAATCCTAAAATGTCAAACCCAACCCTAATCTCTCACTCCCAGCTACGCAAACCCTCCCACACCTGCGTGAGCGCCTCCGTCTTGCTCATTTCCAGAGAGAAGATCTCGCTGGCCGCCATCATAGCGAAGGGCGTCTCCTCGCCCAGCGACTTCGCCATCCCCATGGCGATGGCCGTCTTCCCCGTCCCCGGCTGTCCCGCAATGAGCACCGCCCGGCCTGCAATCTTCCCCTCTCTGATCATCTGCAGGATCACTCCCGCAGCCTTACGTGCTGACAGCTGTCCCACCATCCCCTCCGAAACCTCCCGCGCCTCCATGGAAGAGTCCAGGCCGAGCCCCCTGATGTGCGAGTGCATCCCTATCCTCTCTATGCGCGTCAGGTCCTTCACCTTCGATACCTTCACGTCCGCCATGGCTGCCACGTGCCGAGCGCGTGAAGGAGCAGTGGGAGTGATACGTGCAGGGGGCGTGCAGGGGGATGGCGACAGGTTTCAGAGAGTGCAAGGGCGAGGTGGGAGGAGGATGCCACGCGTCCAGTTGCAGAGGAGGGCGAGGGCTGCTGGGGGAAGGGGGAGAGAGAGGAAAGAGGCGAGAGCACTGAAACACGGAGGCACACTCGGCTCCTCGTGGTTTCGAAATTCCTCCTGCGAAAACTAATCTGAAACGGACATCCTAATTTCGTACAGCGATAGGGTCCGAGTTTTGTCGTCATCCTCATGAACCGTACAATAAAGTACATTCGTTTGTACGGTCAGCCTATTACCGTACACATGTACGGCTATTCCTGGCCCTTAGAGATTGTACGATACGTGTACGGAGGTCCATAGTCTGTACGATACTGTACGGCTAATACGGTCGAGCCCCCCCGGCCCCCCTGGCCGCGAGCGAGCAAGCGAGGTCCAAGGGCGGGGCCATGGCAGAAAGTGGCCAAGCGGGAGGACAGGGGATGGAGGGGGAGGGGGCGCAGAAGGCGGGGAGGGGTCTGGGAGCGGGGGAGAGAGGGGGAGGATGAGAAGAAGTGGAGGATGAGGAGAGGGCTGGGGCATGGCATGACATGGCATGGCATGGCTGGGCGCTGAGGGCCATGTGGCACTGGCACTGACCTGCACTTGAACTGCACATGCCGGAGCAGAATGGGGTTTGAAGATGTTATTCGGGTTTTGATCTAAGCGAGAGAAGAGGCGGAATAATTTGGAAAACTGGAAAGCGGCGTTACATTCTTTGGAGGCATTTTTCGGTTTTGAAAGTTTGATATTACTGAACAATTTTGGCTTTTTTTGGCGATTTCTTCGACGTTCAGACATGGCGGCCAGCAGCGGATTCGCCATGGGAAGTCACTTTGAGTATGGGCTGGCGGCAGAGGCCACTCGGCGACGGAAAAAGCGGAAGCTGAATGTAAGCAACTGAATGCAGCTCTGGAGTTTTTTTTTTTGTTTTGTTTTTAATTTACTGTGGGTTAGGTTTATTCCTGAATGCAGGTTTGACCTCTGATCCGGATCTGTTAATTATGCTGAATCAACAGAACTAAGTTCTTTTTTTTTGTTTTTATTGTGCAAATGTTATGCAAGAACAGATCCAGATTCCTCCACTTTATGGGCGGAGATTTTGTCGGAAATTCATTTCTTTTTTGCAGTCGTTTTTTATCTCCACATTTAAATATTGAAACTCTGGCTGTAGGAGGTCTCACACCTCTAGTTTTACTGTACTTGAGCAAATGAAATTCAAATATTCCAACTTGCAATACGACAAGTTTGACGCCTACTTTGTATCAGCTTCTCAAACCCAAAAAAAATCAAATTGACTTGACGAAGTTGAGTCAATGTCATTTTTCTGGTTCCAGATTTTTTGGCGAACTGTGCGAATCGCATTCGCTGTGACATTGATTGGTTCGGTCGGTACGACGTTGTTTGTGAGCTCAAGGATGCCTGAGCTGGACGGGCTCGCTCACAGCCTGCGTTCCATGGTGGGGCGTCACCGCTTTGTTTCACGGATTGCGTTTGGTTCCGGATCGTCAATGCAGTATTCTCCGCAGCCGGTGTGGACCCAAGCGGTGATTCCGAGCAGCCCGGACGCATGGATCTGGTGGGTGGGCTGGTCTTACTTCTCTATGGTTTGCAGAGAGGGAGAGAGAAGGGGAGAGTGTATAGAGACGGCGGATAGAGAGGGGGGAATGCTGATGCACAGAGAGATGTAATGAGAGAGAGGGTATTAATTTGTATTTTGTGAACGATTGATCTGACAACTGCGCGCATTCATCCTTTAGACCATTGTGTCTTCGGTTCCCTTTGTATGTGTTGATGCACCCTCTTCTTCCCTTGCACTCCTTTTATGGCCACGCACCCTCTTTCTGGTCACACAACTCTTTCTACTATTTCACCATTCACGAGATCGAAAGGGCTTTCACAGTTACTTGCACTTTTTTGGAAAATGTTCAACCTTTCATTCATTCACCTCCTCAGTTTTGAATGAATTCTGCCTCTTCATGTTGTCTTTGGCACTCGCGGGCATAGACCCCTGTGAATTCTTTCATTAAATAATTAACATAACCAATTGCATATTGACTTTGATGGTGTTCAGGGTTGGTGATATGGCTTACTTGGATGTACCTTCTGTTAACTGTGCTGAGAATAAGAGGCATCCCGAATGTCGGTGCCAGGTTGACTGGCTCCATGAAAAGTCGTGCATGGCAGGTGAGAACAATCTCACACGAGAACCAAGTTCTATCCTTATAGATTGGTCCTATTCGGAACTTCTGCATTTAATCGATCAGGCAACAAACTGAACGGTATTTAGTGTTACGACTATTTGTTTGTCGATTTGAGTTCTGAATGATTCTTGGTTCTTAAAATCTCTGGTAAACTGCTTCAAACCTCTGGTAAACTGCTGCTGCTGCTGCTTTTAAGTCTGGTTGTGATATGCTCTTTCTTTCTCGTCGACTCGAAGGATAGGGGAGTCATTAGTGGCATTGTGCAGGAAATGTGAGTCATGCACAAGCCCGAGCGCAGCTGCAGATCTCCAATCCTGACTATAGCAAGGCAAGTTTTTTCTCCTTGCTTAGTGTACTTTAAAGTTTTCAAACTCAGGCTGGACAGAACACCTGTCCAGCCAGTACCGCATTCGCTGTTCTAATGGGCACTCTTAAGTAATGCCTCTAATGAAGAGATGCGAGACAAGAAATCGCTTCCTTCCTTTTGATCAGCTTGCTGAATCGTTGTCGTCGTGACATATATAGGACCGTGCTTTGAAACCGATCAGCTTCTGTCATGTGCCTGTCTGTGCCTTTGACCCCGTTGAGTAGAGACTTGTGTGCACCATGCATGCAGTTCCTAGAGTTCATGTGTCCCGGACATCGAGAAAAGCAGATGTATCCTCCGCGAGGGCCCGATCCTTCCTCATGTCCGCGCATGATTTTGGGCACTTATGATGACCATGACTATGGCTGGTGAGCGTCGCTCACCCCCCTTCTCCCCTCCCTCCCATCTCCCCCCGCCCCCTTCCTTCTCCTTACCACTCTAAGCTATCCACAAACTGGGTTAGTCCTAGGAATCATGATGCTGCAGAGTTTTAGGTTCGTTTTCTGGTTTTTCTTTGTGTGAATAGGAGGGATCAATAATGGTCAAGTATTAGTTTATCTGAAGGGGGAGGCAGTTTTGCAATTACGTTCAACAACGAGGAGGCCGCTCTCTGTTCCTGAGATGAATTTACAAAACACTAGACTAGACCAACTGGAAAACCCAGAAACCCAGGGGCAGTTTGTGTGGGGGGGGTGGGGGATAAGGGTCTCCCTTTATATTACAAAGCTTGATTCTGTTGCCCCGTCTCTTAAGATTCTTGGGGTTCATCAAGGTTGCTGCCTTTTGTTCTGTCCAAATAGAGATTGGGCTGAGGGTTCGGAAGTACTTTCTGGCAGGCAGCGTGGAAATCGACGGCTCCCGGAGAAGGACATTCTGAAGGGAGTGTATCTGGACGCTATCGGGGAGCCGGAGACAAGCCCTCGGAGAAAACCACATCGAGGAATAGAGCATGTAGTAAGTATCAACACACTAGAAATTGAGTTCAGGTGTTGAGAAGCACCACAGTTCATTTACTGGTCGTTTTTAATCCCATTAGTCAACAAGATAAGCTCCATGATGTGCGGAGATACTGCCATCATCTTGCGGACAAATGCTTCTTGCATGGTCTGCAAACATTTTCGTTTTGTTGGGCAGGTTTGTCAATTTGTTTACATGTTGTGGGCATGAGCTGCAGTATACGCTGAACACAGGGCACAAAGGAAAAGAAATTGATGTAATACTTTTGGACGAGCGCTACTACAGAGACCCCTTGCCTTGCTATACTCGGAAAACTTTTTGTGAAAAAGCTGCGCTTCACAATGTCAGCCATGAAGACCGAATCTGGTTTGTTCTGACCCTGAATTTCCCGCCCTCGCCCCTTTGTCTTGCATTCTCTTTCTCCTTTTTCTCATTTTTTTTCCTCTCTCTCCCCCTCACTCTCCCTCTCTCCCTCTCCACCTCACTCTCCCTTTTCTCTCTCCTAATTGACTCCTATTTCCATTGCATGTTATGTGATATACGAGAGCAGAAAGGTGACAGCTTGAACTTACTGTCCAGTCTTCAGAAGGCACCAATGTTGCAAGCTGTCATTGTTGTTCATATCACTCCTAGTATTTGGGTCTCATTTTGGAGGTACGATTTTGTGCAGGTGCCAGGATTTTGTCAGGGGAAACGGTACAAAAGGTGCAGTGGGGTCGTGCTGTGATAAAGATCAAAAGTTGTTTCTAGGTACGCTTCTTTCCTATACTTAGAATGTGCGTCCCCTCCTGTCTCTTCACTAACAAGAGACAATCACTTTCGGCAATCTCTAGTGTGTTTAAGATAATCCACCCCAATGCTATGGTTGGTGTCTGAATAAGAAAGCCGGTTGATGGTCTCTATGAACTGAATATGGGTGTGTTGCTGTTTTCAGTATTGCTATGCCCCTTGCGACTCGTGAGGTTTTAGAGTTTGAACTTGCCCTGCCTCTGTCAGCTATCGCATGCCAACTTTTTGCACAATAGGCTCATTACAAGTGCTCACTTTGGTTTGATCGTTTCTTTGAGGGTTGGAGCAGCGTGGGATCTGAAATGCTTTGTTTCTCTTATTGTTGATACGAGTACTCAGGATGGTGCAAGGACAAGAGAAACCAGAAGCACGAGCTGTGGAAAGAGGCCTGCGACCCCACTTCTGCTTCATTTGGAGGGAAGGCACTGACTGTGAATAAGAATCGCGAAATTGAGGAGATGGAGAGTCAGACAGAATCAGAGCTTCCAGAATCTCCTTTTTGCGAGGTAGGGCCTAGGGCAAGTGAGAAAGAAGTCCGACAAGTGCTTCAAGCTGAATCTTACTTTCTACCAAGAACTAGTGATGGGTGAAACCAACAAGCAAATGAGAAGCATTCACCTGAGAATTAGGGCCCACCTCCATTGCGCTTGATATGATCTCACGGGACTATTTTGGGCTGTTTTCGCTCCGCCATTGCCGATAATTTAGTTTGACGAGGTCCGACGTGGCTACCAAGGAGGCTAAACAAATGATCCTGTTGGATCATGCTCGGGCAGCATGATCCTCTTGAAAAGTTTAGTATGATTTAACAATAGGGCTGACGTATCTTAAACTGAATTAACCTAAATTAAATCATCACCTCAATGGAAAAGCGCTCGTGGTGTGGGAATGGAGCAAATGCAGGTTCTGGGCAGGCAGCAGCGGGAATGGCTGGAAGCACATCTTCTTAAATCAAAGGCACCGCTGAAGCTCATCGTTTCTCCGTCACCTCTTTTTACGAACCCCCTACCGATGGTATGTGGGAGCAGCCTATTTCCACCTTGTTGCCTTTCTTTTCACGGGTTCTAGGATGTTCATGGTAGCGTTTTGTGGGATCGCAAAATGTAAACGTAGGGTAGAAACCGAGTGAAATTACAGAGTCTAGAGAAACTGTTCTGGTCTTATTGAAATGCTGACGGCTAGCTTGACTCTCTTTTCTGCATTCTTCCTCTTCATATCGCAGCCCTGTTGGGGGCGTATAGCGAACGTCACAGAAGGGGGGACGTGCCCTTGTATGGGAGATGACTGGGAGTGCTACAAACCGGCCCAGCTTCACCTCCTGCACACTCTTGGACGCGCTCAAGGCTGCGTGGTAGTCCTCACTGGGGACTTGGGATACTCCGATATCAAAGTAAGCTTGGGGCCCTCGGAATTCCTGGAGGTATTTTCTCAGAGTCTAGAGTTTTTGGGTGTCTGCCCGTGTGCTTATGTCCACAGGAGGCTCCAGATTTTTTTGATGTTGCAGGTTTTTGAATCGTTTTTGGGTGACGGTCGAGTTATGACTCTTGTAATATTGGGAATTGCATGGGGAGCTTTGGGGATGTCAACTGCAGATGGTCGGGCGGGGCGAACAGGTGTATTCAGAGCATTACAGGAGTAAGGATCTTGGGAAGCAGGTTTTCCAGGTAAACTTCACTTAACTGGACCTCCATGTTATTTGATCTATTTTGGACGATTCGTTTGGCTTAATTCTCAATATGAAAATGGACTAATGCACAGTCATGCACGCAGAGCAAAGGGGCTATCCTGATGAGAAGGGCATAACGAGGAAATGGCCCTTTAATTTGTAGAAGAAAGACCTAATTTCAAGCCACCACCTTGATGATAACTGGTCTTCATTCACACATCGTGTCAGTTTTCTGGGCGAATTCTCATCAATGGCTATAATGTGCACCTGCATGGCTAGCGTGTAACTGGAGTTGCGTGCAGAAGGAAATCAACGCAGTTCATATCAGCTGGAAGTGGTAGTTGAAATCCCTCGCACTTGGACCTTTCTTCTGGAAATGGACTGATGCGCCTTTTTGGATGTGGGACTTAGGTTATGGCGAGTCAATTGGTTGCGAAAGATGGACGGAATTACAAATGTGGAGGTAAGGGTCTGTGGTCCCTCACTTCTATACTCATGCGGATCTCCTTGCGTCATTTTTTCACTTGTGGTAGCTGCATCATATAAAATATATACGGATTTCAGAGTTAGGGATTTTCGGCTTATAGGCTTTCAGTGTTTCGGGAGAATCACGATCTCGTTCTGAGAGTTTGGGAAAACGAAGTTTAATGAGACCCGTTATGTTGACTATGTGTGACTGCACACCCTTTCTATGTTACGGAACAGAAGGGGGTAGTATATGTGCGGAATGGCAGGTGACTGGCGGACAGCAGATCCGGTTAATACTCGTTTGAATTTGGAGTGTGACTTTGTGCCTCCTCCCGCGTTTGGAATGGTCGAGGTAAATCTTTCACAACCTGAACCCCTGCAGTTTCCACAATACTTCGATGGCTAGTTTTGAATGGGAGACTCTCCATACTGACATCGTTCTCCATTTTATTTTTTTTGGGGTTCTTGTCTTTTTTGTTGATATCTGGATGGCTTGTTCAGATGGGCGCAGTTAGTTTATGGTTTTTTGGTTTGGGTTTCTAGTTTATGTTTTGTACTTTGATGGATTGTTCAAACAGGGCACACTCAATACTGACGTAGTTAATGGTTGTGTTTTGGTTCCTAGTTTTTGGTTTGTATGTGGATGTCTTGTTGATAAGGGGGACTTTCCAACGTGGTTTCTGATTTTGCGTTTTGGGTTTGTTGATGTTGTGGGTTTGGGATGTGCAGGTGGTATGGGATCAGGAAGACCCCACAGTGAGGCTTCAGATTATAGATGGCAAGAACGGTCAATTAAAGTTAGAATCCTTGTTTTCTTTAAGTCAATGCAGGACATAGCAACCCCTTTTCTGCGATGGTTGACTCCCTTTCTCCCTCCCTCCCTCCCTCCCTCCCTCCCTCCCTCCCTCTTTCTCTTCCCCCCTGCCTTGCGTTGCATAGTGTACCTATAATGGCTTTATGGGAAACATACCCCTTTTGATTAGGGCTTAAGTTAGGCTTAGAGTTGGGGCTTGGTCCGAGCTAGGGTACGGGAGCAGTACAGAGCAGAGCAGAGCAGAGGCAGTAGTAGCAGAGGTGTAGAGAGACGAAAGCGCTTTAGACAAATTCCTATTCACATTTGTTCAACACTCTCAATCACGAGGATTTCTGGAAACAGTGAGCAAAAAGCTTGTCCTTGAACCGTCAAGAAGCAGAAGACTTGGATTACAAAATGAGACGGGAATTTGCACAGCCTTGCAAGAGCAGCAGGAAATTACAATGACCTGTTGCCCCTTTTCTAACTTATGTCCTTCTGATCGCCCGATTCAATATGAAGAATCTGCACACGTATCTCCCACTTCTCCTCCCCCCTCCTCACTCCCCACCCGAGACTCTCCCCCCCCCCTCACTTTCGGAGAGAAGGGGTCTAAAACATAGGGCTTCGCAAGAGGCAGCGGACAGCAATAGCTCCTCCACAGGAAAGGAGTACTCTTCTCAAATCCAAGAAAGGTAATGCTCTGCCTGCGTTCACACTGTCTCATCGGGAGACCTAATCAACCAACATGTAAAGGACACGTTCCTCCAAAAATCCGTGCAGATTGGAGGTTTGACGCCTCAGCCTATGTGCGAATGGAGAAAAAATCCGCCTCCAAAAGGTGAAGGCTTCGCTGAAGCCTCTGGTTCCTTTCTCACTGCTTCCACAGCCCTCGTATGCCAAATGGAACATGATGTCAATATCCACATCTGTCCATCAAACTGGTGGCGAAGGTAACAGGAAGCTTAGTTCTCCTTGACTCGATTCACTCAACCCGACACACCAGTGAAGTCGGCTTCAGAAATGCGAGTAGTGGACGGCGTCCGCGTTCCATATGGGAGGGCGTGGCAAGGCATCTATGAAGCTGCCTTTGGCATTTGACTGGAAATTTTGAAAGGAGCATCGGGTAGAACTGTATAAATGGGCAGAGAAGCAGATTCTTGCGTTTTAAGGTAAATGGACTGAATATTCTTCCACTTTCTCGGAACATGTTCCGCAGCACCTGCAACCACCACGATACATGAGCAATTAGTTTTATATTGCACCGTGCAATCAATTGTGGTGATTCCTACTTCCCTTGAGCAGCCAGTTTTCCAGACTGTGTGTAATCGGGGTTATCTACAAACCGGCAAGCGTCTCCACGACTTCCTAAACCTCAAACCTTCTCCCCTTTCCCATTTTTTCAGGCACAAAAGCAATACATAAACCATACAAGTGAACGAGGGAGAGGACGACGAAAACGGTAGGGGTGCAGGTGAAAGAGGGAGAAAGGGAGACACAAGAAAGGAAAGGAGAGACGGGGAGGACAAGGGAGTGGAGGATTCTAGCTCTTTCCGCCACATCTCTCTTCATCTCCTTCTCCCTCTTGTGGGGAAAGAAACTACTCGAGGAAACTTGGAGAGACAAAAAGGTAAGGACAACGAGAAGTACAAACAAGTATCGAAGAGAGAAAAAGAGAGAGAGAGAGAGAGAGAGAGAGAGAGAGAGAGAGAGAGAGAGAGAGAGAGAGAGAGAGAGAGAGAGAGAGTAATTCACCTATAATAACAGCCATGATGTTCTCCACGACCTCCTTCTCGGACTGCGTAACCCTCGCTGCTCTCAACACGCAGCATGGTCCTTCTCTCACATACAAATACGTCGCATCACACGCCTTTCTAATCTTCTCCGACCATTTCTTCCCCCTCAAATTCACAGGAATCGGATGTTTTTTCTTCTTAAAAAAAGTCTTCCCAAGTAACCGCGGCAGCAGTGGTATGACCCGGTCGTCTGCCAAAAACAAATCATAAGAACCGCAGAGCTGTCGCTTAGCTTCGTAAGGTTTGTACTTCGTCCTCAGCTTCTGAACTCCAATCACCTTCGTAACTCCAGTATCCCCTTCCTGCAAAATGCGCTCCTTGGCCGCCTTGTGCCCCTCCTCCTTGCTGTCCTTCACAATTAGGCAAACCTCCCTGCGGGCTTCCCGAGGATACAAAGAATGAGGGAGAGCAATTTGGTATCCGTTAGTTGTTGCGCTGGCTGGAGTCTTTTTTAGGGTTAGCACTACATAGAACATGTCGTCATTATCGAAGAGCTGCGCATTTGCAGTCGTCTTCTGGCTGTCGAACCACTTTTTCAGAGACGTCACCGCCTTCTCTACCTGCTGCCGCTTCACTTTAGTGCTTGTATCGCCTTCCTTGGCTGCTGAAGCTTCGGCGGCGGCCGCCATGGCTGAGCTCCGAAACCCTAACCCTAATTCGGTGCGGGAAGCAGAGACGGACCTCAGCGCCCTACATCCAAGGGGAGGGGCTGTACGGCGTAGTACGAAACCGTACGATACGGAGTAACGCCCTACCGTTCCATGTACACTAGTTGTTGGGAAACGGGGAACTGTGAACGGGTAAACAAGGAAAATTCTCTCCATGTGTGGGGAGAAACTTTAACTGCCACATGGAACGGGTGACCGCACATGCGGCCGCGGGAGGCGCTGGACCGCCCCCTCAATATCGCGCTTCGCCAAATCGCTGCCCGCACTGCAAAACGTTTTTCGGCCGCCTGCCCGAAATCGGAGTCGTGGGCTCCAATTGGCTCAGAAATGTTTCTCAGTGAATTTTGAAAAATTCCTATATCGAATTTAGAAACTGTCAGCCTATGAAAATGGCCCTTTTCTTGTATTACTTGCGGCCCTTCGTACAGAAATTTGAGCTCCAAATTTTTTTGGATTCGTCCATTGAATTTTCTCAAAACAGAACAAATTTCAGTTTGGTCCTATGGCAACCTGCAGATCCCTTCCCCCCTCCCCACCATCCAACTCCCTCGCTCTGTCCCGCGCGCCCTACTCGTCACCTTCCTCCAGCCTCTCTCTCTCCACCTCTCTCCCTTCCTCAGCCCTAACTATGGCTGCCGCAGCCGTCCTAGAAGCCGTGCAAGCGGCCGCTTGGCTCTCTGACGACACTTTCTCCTCCCTCCTCTCCCCCGACATGAGCACTCTCCTCGCGTGCTGCAGCTCCTCTCTCTCCACCGACGCCTCCTCCGCTCTCTCCCTCCTGCAGCAGCCCGCTGTGAAGGACGCCTCCGCACCCCCTGTCACGCGCCCCGCCACCTACTATCGCGTGGCTCCGCGGACAGTCCCTCTGAAGCACACGCGCAGGAGGAGGAAAGTGGGAGGGGGAGGGGGAGGGGGAGGAGAGGAGGGAGGGGATGAGGAGGGAGGGGGGTGGGATGGAGGCTTCTATGGAGGGGGGGGATTTGGAGGAGGGGATGGGAAGCGGTGGTGGGATCGGTGGGGTGATAGGTGGGGCGATGACAGCTGGAGAAGAGGGAGAGGGGGAGAGGATGATGCCGTGGCTCTGATATACCAGCTGGCATGCTGGCTGTCGTTTGCAGGATGTGTTCATCATGTTATGCAGAAGGGAGTGATTGAGGGAACGAGAGCGGAGGAGAGGCGGGAGGGAGGGGTGGGAGGGCTGGGGAAGTGCGGAGGGGGATTGGGGAGAGGGATGCTGGTGGCTTCGGGAGGGGCCAGGAAGGAGGTGCTCTCCTGCTGATGGTAGTTGGGGAGGGAAGGCGGGAGGAAGGACAGAAGGGAGGGTGGCACAGGAGAAAGGAGTGGGTTGGGAAACCTAGATGGTGGATGAAAGGAGGGAGGGAGGGTGGAAATGCGAGAAAGAATAAAGGTGGTGTACAGCCATGGATTGGAGGGAAAAGGTGCATCGGACAATTCATCATGCTGTCTGCAGAACGGAGCTACCGCAGGATGGAGAATCTGCGTGGAATTCGAATAAGCCTACATTAGCAGCAGCCAAATTGAGTTACGGGTATCTGGATGGGCAAATCGGTTTGGTACATTTGTGCACGTGTGAATGGTTCCTTTAGGTCTGTGTCCCAATCAGTTCAGTTCAATCAGTTGGGTCTGTTGAAAGCTGTGTCTAAATATCTAGCTGAATTTCTTTCATTTTGTGAATCATTTGCGGAAATTGGGACAGGCACTTGTGCAGTGGCGGTAGTTGTGCAGCTTCCAAATAGGGGTTTCTAGGTCCGGTTTCCGTTGTCTATATTTGGGTTAAAACAGGCTTGAGGCTCCTCATATCTTTTCGAGGCGCACCAGTATGAAATGAAGATCAGGGTCTGGAGATGTCTGCAAAGTCAGTAGGATTTTCTCGGAAGAATCGTTTACTAGGCGCTCGAATGCAAGTAGATCCTAACAACTATGCAGCTCATAGCAGGCCTTAGAATTCACACTTTGTAAATACTAGGGTTGTTCTCACTGAGTACTGCCGTATGCTCACATTTGAGAGGTCCATAGAGGCCATGCTAAGGCTTCGAGCTCACCACATGTGAATAATTGTATAAAGGTTTTCATCACTGTTATCCATCACTGTTGTGTTGTGCGGTCTTGGTACATATGAGCATTCCATTGGACAACATTTGGTTGGAGTGATTACAAACCGCAGCCAATGCCATGGCTCTATTTTTCAGTCAAATGCCTGTTTTCCAAGGCTCAGGTTCATTTTTTCATGTAGAACATATTATATCAAAGTTGCTGTTGTCGTAGTCACTGTTACAACTTCAGTATATACACTTCATAGAAATAAGAAAAAAGGAAGTGGCATTGATCTCGTAGAAATGGTTCGGTAAGTGGCCCGCATCGTTCTCACAACCTCGCTTTGTGTTCCCTATGGTTCTCTGACTTTCACTAATTCGCACTACCCAGCAGACACGGCATGTCTACGAAACCTTTTTTTAACTCCGCTAACTCCGTTTACTTGTATACAGTATAGCCCCTACAAGTTTTCAATGCCAAACGAGGTTGCCATCAATTTGCGCCGATGAAGTAGAGGTAATCCCATCATTCTTCATAGATGCTCCCATTGCTAGCTAGGGCCGCTCCTAGTAGTGGGGCTAACTTTCAGTGGTGGGTTGTTCATAGTGCCACCTTCCTCAGCTGCGCAACGTTGCATCCAACACCCTGCAATAAATCACTCCCTACGTTGTCTCCTGGAAATTAATAATATAGGTTATTGACTGGTCCCAAAGATGAAACTAAAGAGTGGTCATTTTGCATTTCTTAGTTTGATGGGTACATGTACCGTTGCACTTGCATTGCTTAATGAACACAGTATTCCTCCTCTCCAAGTACAAACCTGTGCAATGCAAAAAAGCATTTGTGATGTATGAACCGAGTATCTGGCAACACGGAATGACACAGGCCATCATTTGTCATGGAAAGGCCTCTTAAAAATTAAATTCACAACAAAAGAGAGTTAACATCATTTTTACCTCTTGCCGCCTTTAACTCGACCTTTCCCACCCTTTCCTCTGCTTCCTCCCCCACCCCTTCCCCCTCCCCCTCC